>JAAGNO010018643.1:0-51781 GCA_033439905.1 Ceryle rudis
GGCTGCAGCTTGCTAGCCTGTTCGCGAAGACCTCGCTCCCTCCTGCTTTTGTAGCATTTCCTTGACAGCAGAACGGCGTTTTCTGTCTTGCTGTTTTTCTGGCCTCGTTTCCCAACATAGCCTTAATAATTATAATACATCCTGGGCGGCACAGCCTGGCAGGAGCAGCGGTTCCCTGCCTCCGATCACATTTGTGCTGCCCTTGCTTCCTAACAGCGTTTCCAGTTCCTTGTGGCAGCAAAACATCACCATGAGGATTTTGTGATGGAGCCAGGTCCTGCCCGAGGAAAGGCTCAGGAAAATGCTGTGGGCACAAACCCATTACCCTATTTAACAGCATATATCCAGCAACTAGATTTAGGCCCTGATTCTACAAACATTTGCACGTTCGCTTAACTGCCACCCTGACAACCAACCAGCTGTGCCACCAGAAGGACACAGGTGCTCAAATAGGATTTGGGCCCTAAGTAGGTCAGAGACTGCAATGTCTGCCTAAAAAAATACCCTACACCCTGTAAGGAGTCAGCCATCTGCAAAAGTTTAATAAGTCAATTAGCTTTACTCAATCTGAGTAAAGCTCTATTAAAAAAAATAAATAAATCCAAATGCGTTCTTGGAATCAACACGATGCATGTGGGGGCAATGAATTTCTGAAGGTTTCATTGGAATTTGAGGCAGAGGTTTTTGTGTCAAAGTCATGGAGCTGCAGCAAACCCACATGAAGCCTGTGGGAGCAGTTGGGTTTTTTTAAATAATCTTTTTTCACCCTATCAAAATCAACTTTGAGGTCAGAATGACTTTTCATTTTTTCAATAAAACATTTTGTACCTTCCTTTCTGAAAAAAAAACAGGGAAAAAAAGTAGAGCGCTTGTCCTTACAAAACGTTAACAAATAAACTTTTATTTAAATAATAACCTCCAGGAAATCCAAAACACTTCTCAGCAATTTTAGTAACTGCCTGCTGGTGGCCTCGTGCCATGAGAGGCAGAATTCCTTCGCAGGGGCCCAGGAACCGAGCATCCTTAAACCTCCAAAAGGCACAAGCAGGCAGGGACACACAGTTACCCCTCCGAACTTCTCCCACTGGTGCAGAGCTGCAAGCTCAGGTCATTGCAAGCCACCTGCTTTCAACTTTTGCACCTGAAGAAGAAATTAGTCCAGTCCCCAAGAAGAGCACAGTATTTATACTTCTTCCCTCAGAGATTGCCAGCTCTGGTGTCCAATTATCGGACAGTTAGTTTGCACTAGCACAAGTATCCACCAAAATTCTTGTCTGGGGGAAGTTTTATTGCTTGTGGTTTACTGTGACTCTCATGCTGTTGCCTTTTTATTTCATGGAGAAACTTAAACCTGTGGATGTATTGAGGCAGTTCAAAAACCTCCTGAGAAATTAAAAAAAAAAAAAATACTGAAACATTTAGTAAAGGCATAACTGAGCAGTAGACTGGGGAGATGTGGAGAATCCTTTTTCCCTAATTTTACTGGTAGCATGTTCTGAAAACAAACAAATAAACAACATATACCCAATCTCCACTGACTGCCACAGAGATCTGGAAGCCTAATTCACTCACCCTTTATTAATTGCCTCCTATTATAATCCTAAATTATAGCATTTGAACTTCAGCTTTCAAAAATTGTTCAAAGGCAGAAAAATCAAAACAAGTATTTCTAAGACCTTCACCACTGGAAGGATGGGCCCTCTTGAAGACTGGAAAGGTTTCCCCACTGCTCTCTAGCTCAGCACACTTGGGCTTGCAGCAGCTGCAGGAGCTCCCTTGCACTGTATTTTCCATTCCCCTTCTACCATCCCAGCTGTGTTTTGGCTTGGTACTCTTCAGTGCTCAGCCATCCCCACCTCAGCTCCCCCTTTGGCTGGAAATCCTTGCAGAACCATGGCAGCAGCCTGATTTTATAGTCAGTGCCCCTTCCAGTCATTGTTAAGTCTCCCAGATGGCTGTTAGAATTTGTACTTCAACATGGCAGAGCGTCTCTCTTTGGCTTTCACAGCTGCTCTCTTTATACTTGGTAACAGCTCAGAAGTAAGAGCATCTCCTTCCCAGTTCTTGAGCCTCCCAGCACAAACCTTTCTCTGCAAATGATATTGAAGATTCACCCTTTTTTGATACTACATAATAAAACACACTCTGAAATGTAGGCTCAAACTATCAGAGATGATATGTCTGCAATTACCGGAGATACAGCAAGAACCTATACACCAAAATATGAAATTATATTCACCATTCTCACGCCTGTGATACTGTGCTTTACATGCATTAGTCAAAAAATGCCATTAGAGATGCAATTACAAATCTCCACAATGAATGAAAAATAGTCTGAGGAGACCAGAAGTGTTTCACAGGGACAGGACTTCACACCATGAGTGTGCTTCCTAAAGACAGGAACATCCCAACCTGACCTTTCCTTGGAGAGGGTCCATCAGTGCCTCAGGGGAGGTGGCAAGGCCAGACCTGGATCACTACTGGGGGCTGAAGTCTTCCACAAGACACTATTGCTTTAGTGCTCTTTCCTCTTCACTTCGAAAAAAAAAATTTTAATTGGCACAAATCCCGATATGGCAAGTTTAAAAGCTGAAGTCCTCATTTCAGGATTAGCATCTTATTCAGCTACAAGCAATGATTTCTTTCCTCTTTCTAGGAAGGAAGTACACTGAATTTTCATTTGAGTACAGAGAGTGGGAAGCTTCCCTGATTAATGTCAAATGTAAGAACTTCAGCTGTTAGATATTATATATCAGTAGGCAAAGCATCAAGTGGTGCCTACTACTCTTACCTTGGAAAGCTTTTCTTCACCAGCTTTTGCCGAAAGATCCATGTAAGACTTCTGACCTTCCTGAGCCTGTGTTCTGGCAAATGATTCCCTACTGTGTCCTCCAAGCATCAAGACAACTAAATTCTGCCCTTTGTTCCACACTTGTGGACTGAAGACCACACTGTACTGGAAAGCAGAACACAGTGTGAGGAACAGATCAATGCAAGTACATCTTTGCCAGCATCAGTCAGGGGGTTATTCTTCCCCAGGTGCAGGACCCTACACTTGCCCTTGTTGCACTTCATTAGGTTCCTCTCCACCCAACTCTCCAGCCTGTCCAGGTTTCACTGACACTCTGTCCCTTCATCCAGATCACTGATGAATATGTTGAACAGCCTTGAGGAGCTGAAAGAGGACAGCAGGGATTTGTCTTTGCTTGGGACATCTTTGATTTAAATCTTTTTTCCATCTGCTAATGGGAAAATTGTAGGGAATGCTCTCTTGTTCTGCTGGACCAGACATTAAATGTAAGCCAGATACACTTCCCTACAGATACATATGCACACACACCTATAAAAAGCAAATAGTTGAAAATGCATTTCTCCTTGCATGAGGCAGAACACAAAGCCTACAGCCCACAGGTCAATCAGGCTGCAGCATCAAAGACCAGACGGTGAGGTCACCCAGTCTGAAGTGAGTTTGAGGCAACTGGTGATAGCACCAGCACTAATTTTTTGTGAGCAGTTGGGTGTGGAAATGAGGTCTCACACACGTGCTAGGAGGACCATATGGCACTTAGCGCACCAGATTTCCCAGCTCCAGCCAGGCCTCAGTCTCACACTCTACCTGTCACTCTTCTCAAGATCCACACTGTCGAGGGTCATTTCATCCTCTCAGGGTTTCCATCAAATTTGTTTGCAATAGTTTATCCCCAGAAAGGGAGAGCTTCGTGCCATCTCTTAGATCTTTCTGTTGTTTTTAAAGCTACCAGTCATCTTGAATAGGTTACAATATTTTCCCCTGGGGCTGTATTCTGCACCAGAGAGCTTTTAACCTTTTCCTGGCGTAGGGGAGTTCACTCTCCCATCCTAATGCCAATTGCCAGTCATTTTATGTCTTGGCTTCATTTGTCTGATGTCTTCACTCTAAAATTTAGTAACAGATAAGCAACAAAATATGAGGCCTTGGGATAGCCAAGAATTGCCTTCCATGTGACCAGGAACCACATATGGGTATCTGTGAGAGATACCAGTCTCTGCCTCTTAGGTCCCAGGCAGCTCCTGTACCATGTTTTCCAGCACCCATGAGACTCTCCCCTTGTTCCATTTTCAAATTCTTGATTTGCACCCCTGCCTATAAATAATCCTTCATAAGCCTGGTTTCCCAAAGAACATAGTTTCCCAATTTTCCTTGTGTCCAGAGGATAGAGGCAAGCAGGGAGATCAACCCTCCCCACTGTGTGTTGAAGTCAATCAAATAAAATCCCACAGTATTGCAGAATATTCCACCTTCAGCTGAAAAAAGTCTGCATACAGAAACCCACATGTGCTCCCTTCAGAGCAAAATAGCTTGGAAAAAAAAATGTGTCTCATTTAGAGATGTGACAGTAAAAAGTCTCAGGTATAGACAGACAAAAAGTCTTCAGAATTCAAATCAGTAGAGCAATGAGGCCATTGCTCGTTAATAAGCAAAAGGTACAGAAGTATTTTTCAAAGGAGCTTCATTGAATCAGCGTTTGTTTTTCTAGCAATATGCACAATTTCTTTAAGCAGGGTTATTTTCAGAGCATGGTATGAAAATAATTATGGAGCACTTTCTAAAGGTTCAGTGATTAAGGCAAGCAGCCAGCTGTTTGACTGCACAGCTGATGTTGACCAAAAAGTATCGTGTCTGCAAGTCAAACTATCTTAATAAGATTTCAGATCTCACACAAGACTTGCAATTATTTCTGTCCTGATCTTTAAGAATAGCTGAAGAAATAATTTTTAGTGTTTCTTTTTTGGATTTCAGTTATGTGCCTGTGAAATGAAATTAAGTCATGTTACTGAAATGTAAATTTTCCCGAGTCCAAAAGGTTTGTCTGACTTCGCTGCAACCTTTGTTCTGTGTACAAAGAGCGATCATGATTTGATTTGAAAAATTAATCAGTCATTTTTCTTTTCCTCGTTAATCCTTCACTGACATCAAGTCTTGTCATTTTTGATCCTAGCTTCCAGAGAGCATTGTCTGGCTTTAATCAAAAGCATTCTGTAATTAGGTTCCAGCTAATTTAACTTGGACTATTTAAAAGCAAAAAATAACCTTGCTTCCTGGTAAAACCCAGCTAAGTATCAAAGGAGCTGAACAGGGGTAGCTTTGTTTCATAAAAATCCTTCCCTTAAAAGCATGAGGATATAATTTATCCTGGGCATTTTAAGGGTGATTTTGTACACAGGAGCACAAAGAGCGCAAATGAGCGTGAGAAGCACCGCTGCAGTCATATTCCGTCTCTCTCCAAAAACCTGGGTCTGGAGTTCTGAAAGGGACGCTGTCAGGGCTGGGATCCTTCAAATCCGACCTACTTTTCCATTTCATCCTTTACCAAAGCAAATGTTTAAATGCTAGAGTTTTGTCTTTCTTAAAGGAAGAGGGGAAAATGTCATGGCATCAGCTCCAAGGTACAGCTGCAGACGGCAGAGATGCTTTTGGGGTAAAGCACAGAGGAAGGTGCTTACACCAAATCCTGCATGGAGATGATGCCCTCACCGATCCCAGCCCCCATGAGGGGCACATCCATGCTGTGCCCTGGCCCAATGCCTGTTCAGGGCACCAGAGCAACAGCAAGCCTACAAACCCACCTTGCTGCTGCTTTACACGAGAAAAGCTCTTCTCAGGGTAACAGATGAGAGAGTCAGAGCAAACCAGTTGTGGGGAGGATTCACCTTGCCAGCTCCAGGGTGTAATGAGAAACTTTGCACTTCATTACTGATATAAAGGGCATTCCCCAAATTCACACCAGCACAGCTCTGCAAGCTGGAAGGCTTTTTTTTTTTTTTACAGCTGTCTGTGTTAGCTACCTAATAAAAATGCAAAGGATAAGAACCATCCCAAACACCATCACTGTCCAAGACATACCCATGTAAGTCCACATGCACCCACAGCCTGGAGCTGGGAGCTGCTGCCCATCATCAGAGGGAAACAACAGCTCCTTCTCCTTAAATCTCCTCTTGCCTTTTACCCTGCTGCTCACTGGTCTGAGCTCTCATGCAAAGCACGGGAGGAAATTTCAGTCTCTTCTCCAGCCAGGGAAAGTTCAAATTCACATCATCCTTTCCAGAGGGTGTCTCAAGCACAGGGCTGCATATGAGGCCAGGCTGAAAGGCAAAGCAGCCCCAGCAAGGTCACAGCAGCAAGGGGACACTCCAAATAAGATCAAAATACTCCACAGGTTTCACTGGTGAAAGCCTGGCTGTGCTAGGCATTAAGGACAGTGACCCCCTTGGATGATCTTGTAAAAGGCATCCACTTAGCACTTGATGGGTGGATAGAAGAGTTAAGCATGGCACCAGATCCTGTAATCTGCAACAGTACATAAAGAAACTTTTAGGAAATGAGCAGGCCTCTATATCCTGCTTTCTGGGATCAGAAACAGAAAATAGCCAAGTATAAATTATATAGGAAAGCAAGAACCTACAGATCTCAAGAATAGACTGCCTATAACAATCCCTGAACATCAGCCCCCACTCTTGCTCTCCTTGCAGGCAATTCACACATTATCCTTGCTTTCCTCACACTGACTACAGTTGTCCCAACCGCTTTCTCAGGCTTTGGTGTTGAGCAAGAAACAGTGCTATAAACCTTCAGGTTTTAATAAGGAACTTTGCTGGATTTAATTGGAAATTTTGTTGGTAGTATGAATAGTTCACTAGCATGTGCTGAAGTCAGATTATCAGTAACACCTCAAAACAGAGGATTTATTACCTGTCATAAAAAGAACTATTTAAATCAATAGATAATCATAAAAACCCCACAACTGGAGACATTTTGTTTCGTAACAATTAATATAACATCCCTTTGTCATGTTAAAGTTTATCTGAATTTCCCTCAGATTGTCAATCTGGCTGAAGCTGTTGCAACAGTCATGCTGGTTGCTGACATACTATTTATAGCACTGCTGAGAACACTCAATTCCCTTCCCTCCTCACAGGACTACATTTTTAAATTTGTAGGGTTTAAAATTTGTTTTCATCAAACTGAAACTAGTAAAAACATTCAAGGGTTTTTTTTTTGGTTTTTTTGGGGTTTTTTTTTTAGGTTTGGTGAAAGGATTAAAAAAAAAAAAAAAGAAAAAAAGGGGAGAAAGTGGCCTTTCCTGCCTAATTACAACAGCCTGTTGAGTTTATTTTTCCTTACAGCACTGTACCTTGTTAGGTACTCATCACAGGGAGGGGTGCAGCTCCTCCATCCCCAGCCCACAGTGGGCAACACTGAAGTCTCCCCTCGCCACCAAGGGCTTCCAGGGCCTGCTGCACCCTCATTTCAAATGTGGGCTTGGGTACTCACAGGTACCCACAGAGGTGGAGCAGAGCCTATATCCTCACAGCTAGTCAGACCCTGACCAGGCTCTCCTCTGCCTCGGGGACTTTGTGAAAGGGGAAAGCCCCTCCTCTCAATTTGTTCCTGAGGGAATCTAGCTAACACTCCCGAAGTTATTATTTAGGCATATAAAGCACAGAGGACCAGCCAGGGTATGATTCCTACTTAACAAACACCACCCGGTTTTCATGAGTTTAAATTAGCCTTCCCATCTAGTTAGAAATACCCTTTTAGAGTTGTCCAAACACCCACAAATCCCTGAACCTGCAGAGAAAGTGACTGCCTTTTGTTTTGAAGAATTTAGACCCCGCTTCTTTGCTGGAAAGAGAAACACCAAGAGACCCTACAGGACAGATAGGGCAGAAACCACTAAAGGGTGTTACCAAACACAAGCAACAGCATGAAAACTGAAGTGTAAAAGTAGAATGGAAAAATAACACAAAGGAATTAAAATAAACCAAATATAACCAAAATAGCAATTAAAAAGAAAAACAGACACAGCCCAGCACAAAAATCCCAAATAGCTGCAGTTGAGCAGAAAATAGAAAGGACTGTGTGGGAGGGAGAGTTTATATTGAGTTAGCACCTCCCAGAGGCATCGTTAAGTCAGTTAGTGAGGGCTGGGTAGGCTGTGAACAGTGAGGGGTACCTGGGGGGTACCGCTGGCTGTTTTGGGGGTGGATTGGAGATGAAAAAGGGGGACAAGGCTTTGCATGAGGCAGCAGTGGGCTATGTACTGACCTATTCCAAAGTTTGGCTAGATCTGCAGAGTATTTCCTGGTTTAGTCTTTTATAGCTTTATTTAATTAATAAATTAATTTTATTTTTTTTTAGTAATGAGAAAAATCTTGAGTTTTGAGACCTTAAAAAACAAACAAAAACAAACCCAAAACAACCAAACCCAAAATAGCAGAAGGGAAAACTGCAGCATCTTCTTTCTTTCTGTTCTTGAATTTTAACACCTCTTGTCTCTCTTCCTCAACCTTTGGCCTTTGGCTATATTTCCTGCTGCAGTTTTCAGAAACATTTGAAGTCCTGCAAGGACATCTCTTCAGGTGCAGAAGAAGCTGGGGGCTACGGCAGCTCTCGCAGAATCAGTCTGGAAGAGATGGAAAACAAAGACTTGAGTCTCTGAAATAACTTCTCTGGGAGAAATTATAAGCTCAGACTGTCTGAGAGCATTTAGTAGGCCTGAGGAAGAATGGGAGGTTGGAGAAGAAAATAAAGAAGGTTCCTTTACCCCTCAGGCCATTGTCAACAAAAGGTGTTGTAGTGACATTGCCCTGCTTTTCTCCAAATCTGCCTTGGCAGAAATACCTTCTAGAACATCCTGATCTTTATGAAGGCCATATATTTTATTTCCATGACCTGTGTACACCAGAACTTCCTGATGAGGCTGGAGATCTGTAGAGAAGCCCAGTGTGTGTTTACATATATATTCATACACGTATCTTAGTGGGTGACAGTCCTAGCACTTACAAGGAACAGTGACTTCATTGGCAGTGTTTCCCCACAGGATCACAAGCTATGAGGGACACTCTTGTGACCAGATGACCAAAGCCATCTCTTCTGGCCTTAAGCAAGGAGCCCTGCAAGTGTGACTAGAAGGGCAGAGTCTGACTACTCGTGTCAGAGGACAGCAATGAGCCAGTGGTGTGACATGGTCACAAAAAAGCAGACACAGTTATGAACCCTCTCAGGGGTGGTATTTTCAGTGGGCATAAAGGAGTGTTTGTACTCTGTGCAATTTGGCATGTTATGCGAAGTTGTGGCCACCCAAGAACGAGAAAGTTGTAACCACAGGGAAAGATACAGAGAGAAAGAGTTTAGCTGCTTATTTGAGCAAAACAAGACCTGCAAGGGACCGTTATTCCTATCCAAGTGTCTGAGCATGCAAACTTACTCAAGTCTCAAGCTCAGTTTCTCTGTCCAGGAACATGAGTTCCCACACGCTTACTGCTGGCCCCCTGGCCAAAAGGGTCAAAAGCAGTCCTTGGCTGTGTAAGTGCATCCCTGCACCTCCTTGGAGAGGTTTCATGGTGTGGGAATTGTCATCTAGGAAAAAAAAAAAAGGGGCAAATAAAGGCTTCTGGGGGAAAATTTTGGTACTTCCAGCTCAGGAACTCATCACACTGTTCTTCTCCACTCCTTTTCTCCTGTCTCTCTGGCAGCTGTCACCAATGTGGGAGTGATCCTTGGGAAGCAGGGGCTGTGGGGTGAGATTTTGGTGCTGGAGTTTCAGTTGAAATCTGAAACAGGGTCTGTTTGAATCAGTTCCTGACAGAGGGGTGCCCTGGGAGGATATTAAGATCATCTACTGAACCTTAGGCTGTTTCATGGTTTCTCTCTGAGGGTGGATCTGACAGTTCTGGTAATGTTTAGACTAAAAGCTCAATTGTGTTTTGACAACATCTTTTCCTGGTGTGATGGAGAGGAGTATATCCCAAAATCTGTTTTGCCCAGGCTTGTGTCTTAGCAATATTTAATAACCTGGCTTTGAATGCTCTATAAATAAAGCAAAAGGCTCGTGAGTCTCCTCGAGATAATCTCCTTCCTCTTCTCCTGAGTTTAAAGCAGACTACCTGCAATTCTGAAATCCAAATACATGCATGAGAAAAGATGAGAGCTGCATCCAGAGCACTCTGCTCCCTAGTCCTGCTGCCACCCCAGGGGAGAGCAGGGGATCAGATTTGGGAAAGCAGCAACTGATGTGGCTGGGCTCTTTCTGTCTCCATCACATGAGAGAAATGGGGGGAAAAGTGAAATAAGTATAAACTTATTTGAGGCCCAGGACCCACAGGGCTTGCTATGTTTCAGAAGTAATAATCACCGTAATTGATGTGAAAAGGAGGATATTAAATGCCTTATTGGGACTTATTGATATAAAAACAAGGCTATATCATTACAGAGCCATATCAAATACTATCAATTTAAATAATTGCATTAATTAAAAAAGATACAGGTCAGGCAATTACAATGCTCCTTAAAAAATATTTCATCCCATGATGTGAAAATAGGGGACAGATTGATTTGTTTTACAACAAAATGTCTGTTGCCACAAACTACAACACCACTAAATGAAGAAAACAAGTCATTGGATGAACAAAAAAAAAGAACAACAGCTTTTGTGTTTATAAAGGATTTTTTTTTTTTCTTTTTGGTACAAATCTTACCAGTAATGAAGATTATGTGCATAGAATAACAGGAGGAAATAGATTCTTAGGAAGATTTTTCACAGCTCTCAAGCAGAACATCTAGTGCAAAATATGCTCTGTGCTGTTCAGAGCAAAAATGAAAGCAGAGGGATTTGGGATTGTTTAGCTGTTTTTCATCTAATTCTTTTAGAGCAACTCAGTTCATTGTGAAGAAAAACATGGTCATATTTCTTTTATAAAAGCAAACATTTAGGTCATGGGGAAAAATATAAATGGAGGACTATTGATAAGCTATAAAAGTTTCAGCAAAACAT
This sequence comes from Ceryle rudis, assembly GCA_033439905.1. Lineage (NCBI taxonomy): Eukaryota > Metazoa > Chordata > Aves > Coraciiformes > Cerylidae > Ceryle > Ceryle rudis. The sequence goes on from JAAGNO010018643.1 coordinate 10,815, forward strand.
GTTAAAGATCATGAGTTTTGTATTTTAATGTGTTACCTCTCCAATATTTGAGCTATTTTTTCTAACTTTCATAATTCAGATGAAGTTTAATTCCATTTCACAAAACAAAGTTTGCAAATGAACTAAATTCATTCCCTATCCTCATTTGTGCAAAAGCCTTTTTACACATTTTTGGTAAAACAAAAAGAGCCTAAAAATACAAGTAATATGCTGGCACAGCATAAAGAATGCCACATGAGTAAGAATCATACCCCTTACCTAAAATGCATCAAAACCAAAAACCTGTTTGCATTACGTGATGACAGGAATAATTTTTGAAAAGAATGGCCTGATTATATGCATATGTATTGGGTCTGACTGATGAAATTAACTCCATCTCAGTCAGACCCGATACAGCGTATTTACATGTTAATCTGAGCTTGGGAAAAAAAAAAAAGTTAAATGAAAATCATGGAAGTCTAAATATTTAATAAATATATAACTGTATTATTATTATTGTGCTATTTGTCACGGTGGATATTTTTAGTCAAAATTCCTCTGTGCTGCTGTCATACAGCCTTGACATGCCTGACAAAACAGACTGGTTATCATCTCCATTTCTCTGCTGTGTGGCCATTCCCAGCAGGGCAGAACTGGGGCTTTTTTCCACCTCTAGTTTTGAAATTCTTGATGGGTTTGGGATGACAAAGAGCAAAAAGACCTGCATCCAGATACCAGTGAAAGGATCTGGGGGTGAAAGCTGTCACTTAAACACTATAAATCAGTGATGTAAACTCCAGAGAGGATAAGTTTCAAACCATGGATTTGAGGTCGAGCACTGGCACCGGGTGCTGAACTCACCACCCGTCCTGCAGGCCGCCTGCAACACGATTTGCTGCTGCAGGGCTGTGATGTACGTCAAGAAATTGGGATGAGCCAACTTTCTGCCTGGGGATGGTTCCTTTAACCAACAGAAAGTCCTTTCCTGCCCACATCCTTTCCAAAGCAGCATAAAGCATTGAAGACATCCAGCCAGCCTACTTCCACGGTACACAGAGCTTCCCAGGGTCTCCTAGGGGACCAGTGGCCTGAAGGATACTGCAGCACCCACCTAGGGCTGCTCGATGCTTTGGGGCCAGCAGCCTGGGGCAGCCGCAGCCAGTCTCATTCTGATCCTGCATGGAGCTAAATCTGGAACACGTCCTCCGAGATCAGCGGTGTTTCCCTCGCATAAAGCCACTGTACAGGAAGGCAGATTAACCCAGACCAGATGTCCCTTTCTGCAGCCTCTTCTGGCTCATGCACAGTGCGGGTATGAGTGTCTGCATCTTTCTCAGAGTTTATTGGGCTCTTGTGCTTCAGCCTGAGGATCCAGGAGAGCTTGATATAACTTCTTGTTTGTCTACCTTATTTTTCACAAACTCAGTTTCATCATTCATAGCCATGGGCCTGGCACCTTAAAACACATTTTGCTAAAATAAAGTTAGGATTCTTCACAGTCAAACTTAGGATACACAAGGATAAAATGAGATACAACAAAATGTCAATCATTTTTCACAGTGAAATATTTTGTTTCATCAAGCAAAAGCCTAAACCTCTTCCTTAAGCCACCACAATTCTATGGAAATCCCTTAGTATTGTGTGGTTTGTGATTAAATCATAAAATGTCAGCACCAGAGTGTGTAGAACAGCCCCTTTTAGCCTCTCAGCAAAACATGATCATTGCATTTCATCTCCCATCCAGCTCTGGTGCTGGCCACAGCCTAGACATGCACAAACCTATTTTCTCCTATTGAACAGATCCCCCAACAGCAGCAAACCACTCTGAGGTCCCAGGTTCCTTCCAGGACTATCACTCTGCCTCTCCCAGAGGATGTGAGAAAATGAGCCTTGTACTGCCCAAAGCCATTATCTGGGTGGTTCATCTTTTCTTCCTGAATAAAGAAAAACCTTGTGTGGCTCCGCATGAGTGTATGAGTTTCAAAGCTGGCTGTGTTTCACTCTTAGTGAAACAGAGATGAGATTTATTTCCTGTATTGGAGAGTAATTTACAGTCTTGGTCATGTGATAGAATCTGTAGGAATGGAGAAGAAAAATTCTTTGTTTGAAGACTTTGCCAAGAAAACCTAGTACCTACTGGTTGTTTAGCAGATTTGGTATTTGACTGTCTCCAGTTGCATTTGCCATAGGTAATTTTGTAGCTGCTGAGGGAGAAAAGATGATTCTGTAAGAACTTCTGGCACAGATCAGAATACACTCCTCATGAAGGAGCCTTTGAATTTGCACAGATGAAAGCTTCATCCTAAACATCTGTGCAGTCAGACCCTGTCACACACATTATTGTGAGAAAAGTAAAAGAGAGAAGGTGATCCAAACACGACTAGATATCATCATGATTTAGAGATTGCAAATATATTTGCATGTCATTTGCTTACTCTTGGTCCCACTCTAATCAACAGCGTAGCATCTGGACCTGTATTCTTTGGAGGCTTTAAAGAGCAAAGCACTTGCATGTAAAATTAACTTCCCTTTTGCTTCAGTTTCAGATATAGAAAGACATCAAAATAACACCAGGGATAATAAGTGGCTAAAGTACACATAATTTCTCATTGTAGAGACTCCCTAACCACACTATGCATGTGCTTTCCCTAATACATTTTATAGCTACGGCATGAAAAGCAATCTTTGGAGCTCTTTTGTGCAGCTAGACTTTAATTTGGCGAAGAGAGAAATGGAGCAGACATCTGTGATCCATCACATACCTTGAGTTTCATTTTGAACAGAGAGAAATGTAGCAGAGATCTGTGCTCCACTATATAGCTAGAGTTTAATTTTGAGGAGAGACAACAGAGGTCTAAGCAAAGATTTTTCCCTGAGAGTTCATAACTTTTGTGCCAGCTGTGAAAGGCAACCTTTGCCCATGTTTCTCTGATTTGTACCGTACCTTGACCATGTGTAACCTCAAAGGAAAAGGAGGAGAAGGACTATCTGATATTCTCCTCTGGCATATGTCGTGTTTCACAGTGGGAATTTAATGCCAAGCCATAATATTTTTCTATAACCCAGCATGTAAGTCAAAATTCCCAGTGCTTCCAATTACTGGACACCTGAGTGAAAAAAATACTGCTGATAGGATTAGCAGTGGTGCAGGGTAAGGAGCACGCGGTGACCCGTGGGGACCTCGGAGACGTTCCAGGAGCTGATTTCTGCAGCATGAGCAGGGCTGTGCAGTCAGTGCTGTGTGGCTGGGGGTCCTGCTCATTGTACCAGTGCAAGCTGGGCAGTTGTAGCTGCTGATTTTGGCAGGGATGGAGTATTGCATGCTGCAAGAGTGCCTGTGTGTCTGCATATAGATGGGTGGGAATGAGCCCAGAAATGCTGGTGGTGGTACAAGTCCTATTAATTTCCTGGGGACAGGGTTGGATGGCTGATCCCCTGCCTTATTTCAAGGAAGATACTGCATCTTTAATCTGCCACTGAAGGAGACAACCTAAGTTGTCTCTTGTGCTTATAAATATAGCAGTATGACCCCCAGAAATCTCATCTGATGTGATAATATGCTGCTGGTTCTGGGAAGCATAGCAGGTCTCCATACGTGAATGAGCAGCTCAGTCACACAGCATAAATGTCAGGCTGTGCCAGTCATGGTGCTCCTTTGGAATGATTTTGTATGTCATGATACAAAACTATGAAAACAACCCAGTTATCACTCATCCAAGATAAATGGCATGATTATAGTGATCACATATAACATACGAGAGCTATCAAAAGGCAGAACACAATACAGCACACACAGTTAAGGCTCTCTGGCTATATCTGGATTGGAAGTACCTGTGTTGTTTGTGCTTCTCAGTGCACAGAGCACAGTTTAAAGCACAGAGAAAAAGGACTTTTTAGAAGGGCTGATGTCTTTGTATTCTGGATGTAAGAATGAGGACCAATAGTGCAATTGAATTTAACCTGAAATGTTTACATCACAAGGAAAAACAGGATTGATGCTCACCTGAGGCAGGAGGGGCAGAGAGATCTGCCTGCCACCTCGTGCTGAGGCTGCAGAGTATTTATCAAGTGACAGACCCAAGTACAGTTTGGGTATTTGGGTTTGCCTTTCATTCAAGATTTATATGATACCTGGTGCAATGTGTTCCCAAGGGGGTGCAGTGAGGGCTCTGTGACACTGCAGCTGGTGGGAGCAGAAGAGAGGAAAGATGCAGCTCACCTGCTTTGTCTTTCTCAGTGTGTAACTGGCAGAGGAAAAGTCAGCAGAGTCGAGAAGCCTCTACAGCCTTAAATCCCATATCTTCAGCCAAAACACAATCCAAAGAGCTTTTCATTTTAGTCACAAAGATCAAAAAAAGACATCAGAGTGTCCTAAGAAATAAAGAAAATAATAACGTGATGAATGACCCATGGAATCCAGCTGGTAATCTCACCTGTTACAGAGTTTTCAATGGTCACCACCAAATAAACCACCTGAAAATAACACAAGTACCTGAGTAAAAAATTCTTTTTGAAAATCACTTGCACTGGGAGGATGCACAGTACCGGCAGCTGAGGGGCAGCAGAGCTGCTGTACATCAGCATCTTCTTCCCAAAACTCCCTAGTGCCAAAAAGCTGCTTGCTGTCCTCAGGTAGATGGATGCCTGAGGGGTTTAAGTGTAATTACTGGTCTAAAAGCTGTTTTCAGGAAAGCTGTGATTATCAGTCTGTACATTTTTTTTAATTCCATAGTCCTGTGTTAGGCTGTAGCAGGTAGCTTGGACTGTGCATTACATTTACAGGCTTTCTCAGGCTGCTTTTCAAGGCTCCTTTTGCACCTCTTTCTTCAATTTCCTCTTACAAAATGCAGGCTTTTCATAAGTAACAGTCTGAGGCAGAATAACTCACGCCTGTTTCATTACAGAATAACCTGAGCTCTTAACCTCACACCAGGAAAAGTTATGTCCCTGTGTTTAATACGCGGAATACTTCTTGTTAGCACTCTGTAGGTAGAAATATCCTTTCACAAGCAAAATCCGTATACCCTCGCAACAATATTCAGCAATCAAGAATTTGACTAGCTCTTAGTCTTTCCAAAATGGATGGCATAATTAACTGATTTAAAGCCTGCTGTAATCAGGAGTGCACAGTCAATGAATATTCAAGCTGTTCTCATTGTTAGGGATGATAAAGAAATGCCTTCTCTTTAGGTGGGTTATTTTTTATTGTCTAAAGAGTCATCCAGAAGATGGTGCCACAGTTCTGCCTGTGAAATGAATGCCAGCCCAGAAGAGAGTCCTTGCATGGAAATTAATAGTTCATAGAAATTTAAGAGCAAACTTATTTTCAAGGGAGGTCCAGAGCTCAAAACCTGACATTTAGTAAGTGTTAAGGCTCTTGTTGTAAACTAGGGCAATGTATCTTCATTGCTTTTGCTCTGTGTCACTCCAGGCAAGGTCAGATGGCACAAGAAGGAAGAGGAAACCCATCACATCTCCCCATTCCCTTCTGAAAAAAGGGAGAAATCTTTAGGTATTTGTTAAACTGCCCTTTCTGGGTAGCAGCAAGCCATCAAAAATAATAAATAAGATGAGGACAAAATAAGCCTCTCTCTGGATGCTTTATGAGGCTTCAGTGAAAGTAAGAATTGCAGCATAGAGTACATAGCTGTTCCTTTTGGTTAAGGAAGGGAGGCATTTCTAAGGCTTTGTGTCACTGAAGAGAATGATGATGTCAAGCCTGTAGATCCCTGTAATCAGATTAAACAATCTGATTTCCATTTCACAAAGCTTTGCACTAGCATCGAAGGAAAAAAATGAAAACTGAGATTGGTATGAAGCAAAATCTTTGCTCCTACCAAAAGCGGGCATTTAATATTTTCTTCCATTACAATTTTCTGTTGTCTGAGGTCTCTTCTCTGTAGCTCAAGCAATTTGTCATCTGATTAGTCTGATGAAGCATAGAGAAGTCATTTGAACTGTAAATTTTCTTCAGGCAAAATAAAATGCAAACAAGAAGAGCTTCCTGTGCCTGCCAAAGTGATGATACTCAGAATACAAATAAGAAAAAGCCATGCTGACAGCATAAGCTATTTTTATATTCTGTCATTGGCTCCCGGGCATGACAGTTTGAACAGGACCGCATCTGTATTCCCAAACCCAAATAAACCATGTAGTCTTAAGTGAAGCTCATGTCTTACAGAATAGCTGTTTAATCACAGTGAAAGGATACATTGCAGGAAGGATGAATCATGATGTTGATTCACACTCAAGCTGTACGTTTACTGTTCGGATCAGCCCGGACAGAGAAGCTAAAGAGAGAAGGGTTCCCTGCCACTGACAGGAGAAGCATCGTGCCATGCAGGAGAAGCCAGCAGGGCCTTTTGTGCTGGCAGCAGGAGCTGAGGGCACATCACGTCGCAGTTCAGTCCCGGAACTTTCAGGAGCCCACATCAAGACCTGTCTTGTGGCATGGGCATGTTCAGGACATGGGTCCTCTGCCACCCTCCCATAGTGACTTCTCAACTTCCCCAGGGTGGCTGGTTTTATTGCCTAAAGGTTATCCCCAGGGCAAAAACTCACTGTAGGACAGCCTTCACTTGGATGGTCTGAATGTAAAGGGTGTTAAATGCTGGGGATGAAGAGGGATGCTAGGCTAGGTTTGTCCTTTCCCACAGCCTTAGCTTCTCTCAACCTCACCCTCAAGTGGCTTCTCTGTGAAAAGCAGCTGTGTACTCGTTCTCTTCCTTAAAACCTAAGGCATTTAGAAAACACAAACTCTTTTTCAACACTCTTAAGCTGCTGAGTTATTGTACAGACATATGCCATATACTCATTACCTGCTAGAATGTGCTTAACGACTCTGGCTAACTGCAATAACATCTTTTTCTTATATACCATTTGCCATTGCTGGACCTCAAAGCCCTTTGGGAGGTCAGTAGCATTAGCAACAAGCAGCGTTTCCCACAGAAAGCAGAGCTGAAAGGAGCACTAATAGGACTGTAGCTAGCAAATGGACCGTGCGGTCACCAGAGGCCTTGATCCTGCAAGTTACTCCAAAATAATCCACTGGAAAATGTTATCAGAGCAATAGGAGACTTTTGTAATGCAAAGGAACTGCTGCTTATGGATTTCTGGAAAGTAATCTTTCTTTCTCTAGATGAGCATCAAAGAGGGACTTGTGCCAAGCAAGGGAGTGTTTTACTCTCCAGGCACTATTAACTCACCACCATGCAATATTATTTAAGTAATGCTATTAATTCTCACCTCCTGAATTAGAAGATGACTCTGATCGCTACAATGAATCACTTTGCAAAGCCAGGACCTTGCCTGAGTTTGCACAGACACTTTACACTTCAGGAAACTATCCTTATCTGCCTCAGCAGAGCTTGGGGCATCTTCCCACTGGGTTTGAATTCAGGAGCCATCCAAACCAAACAAAACCTCACTTATACTGGGGGTAATAGCCAAGCCTATCATCAAATTTGAACATAGTCCTTCTCTGAATCAGGAAAGTGGCTGAAGGCTTTGCTTCTCCCCTTGCCATCCCTGGCATTTGCTTGTCTGACTGCTCAGCAGCTGCTTGGGCCATGTGGTTTTCTGGCAACTGCGGGACGCTCAGTCAAGCAGCAGCTTGAGTGGCACCAATGGCCACGTCATGAAGGGATGATTGATAACCTGATCAGAGCCACGACTATGTTTCCACCCACACTCGCTGCCAGTCCCTTTCAAGAGCAAGACGCCTCTCTGCCATGCTTTGCTTTTGATGAACAAGTACAGCAAAACATGCAGCGAGATGAGTCCATCAGGCTTTTTACAGCTTTGGACAAGCCTGACTATGACTTTATCCCAGCTTTTCTTCTGAGCAGCTGAGTATGTTCAGGGTTGCTCCTAGCACGTCCCAAAGCTAGGAGCAATCTGACAAACTGCACCCTACCCTAGATGCCCAGCATGGATACCAGACGGGATATAAAAGACTATAAAAAGCCTTGTCTGATGAGGACATGGAAGGGGCAGGAGATGTGTCCTGTGTCCTGGATGAGTGATCCAAACCTGAGGACTCTAATGTCAGTGCTCTCCAGGCCCCGGAAATCTTGTAGTGGATGATTTCCATGCAACCATTACATTTTGAGAAAACGGGACTTCTTGGTAGGAAAGAAGTTAATAAAAGTGGGGGGTTATTTATTTTCTTTTACTTTTTTATTGGTAATTTCTCTGCAGGAGGCGGTGAGAAGTTGGGAATTAGACAGATCCTTGCTGGCACTGGGGACTAGGAAGATCTTTCAGTAAGGAGATGCCAATGTTGCGGTGACTTAGCCAGCAGCACGGTGAGGGCTTGTGGAAGAGCTCTGAACTGTAAATCTGTTCTTGCTGAAATCTACCTTACTCAGGTTTGAAAAAAAGGGAAAAATAATACCCAGATTATTAACACTGACTTTTGTCTTTTTCATTAGGACTTCACCCTGCAGGAGAAAAAAAGGAAGGCAGAGCTAACGTCATGGATAAAATTGAAGCCCAAACCTGATTTTCATGCTCTATTTAATACAGCAGATCAGAGGTTTTGTCTGAGATCCTTGGGAATGTAAAGAACAGTGAGTTTGTTAGAACAAAGCAGCAGTTGCATATTTTCTTCTGCCTCAACACAAAACTCAGCTGTTTTCTCAGACTGAACTGGGTCCTTGTTCAAAATCTGACCTCAGGAATGAAGGTCCCTGATGCTGGCTGAGAATTTGACCCTGAATGCCTTACACACACACCAGTCAGCTGTGACTGGGCTGGAAAGCAACCACTTTCCCCTGCACTGGAGGATGTATCACCTGGGGTGCTGCAAGAGTCTATATCTGGCAAGAACACTGGGGGACAGCTTAGGTCACCTGGAGACACCCTGGCTGGGTCGGTATGCCATGAGCATCAGGCACCTGCTACAGCCATGATTCAGTGCAGGAGCAGCCAGGGAAACTTTGCAGAGCTGCCAGCAGTGGGCAGGCATTGTGGCAATGCAGAGTGGAGGCACCCAGGCTCAGCACCATCTTGGCACCTTCCCTCTTTACCCAAATGCACCCAGAAACAAAGTCCCTGCTTTCTCCCTCCAGACAAGTGCTTTCCCCAGCAAAGCTATTGTTTCTTGGCTCCTATTTCAGACACGTGGTAACTTACTGGCACACAGGCTAGGCGTATGCATCCGCTTGTTTTCTCTTTCCAGGATCCAGCTGGGTGCCTTGGGGGTGTTAGAAATCCTCTAACACAAAATTAAACCGAAAATCCCAGCTCCCAGTGAGAGGGCTGTGTTTCTAGCCCGAGCTTTGTCTTTCAGGGAAAATGGCCTCACTTACTTAGCAAGTTATCTGTGTGAGCGTGTAGGCTCCATGCCAGGAACACTATCATCTTGCTATCAGCTGCATGCTGAATTACTCACTATTCAGTGACCTTTCAGCAGATTATTGGAATTATATTGAATTTCAATGGTGGTTGCTGGAGCTGGCATCACTTTCAGGCCTGCTCTCTCTGCCCTCTATTACATCGCTGAGCTGGCCAGCACATGCTGTTGAAGCCACAGCAACAGGAAGAGTCCTTCTAGCTGTGTGGCTGGTGTGATGGCTTTCTATGTGTGTGATCCATCAGAAAAGTTCTGCTTTGAATACAAAAGCAGCAAGACTGTCATGATCAATATTCAACAAAGGGAGCGTTCTGGTTTTCGGTAGCAAAGGTGAAGGTTTTGACTTCTGGGATACTTCATTCTGGGGATCTCTAGCTGGAGATGGAGCTGCTTTCCCAGCAAGGCAGGCCCCTTCCAGTGATACCGTTTAATTGCTGACATATTAGCACATGGAGGAGGGAACATAGCTCGTGAGTCACAGCAGGGGCTGCTGGAAACTTTTGTCCCATGCAAGAGTCTCACAGACTTTCTCATGACTTTCTGTCCTATGAAGATTTCTTGAGTGTACTTGAAATGAAGCTGAGCTGGGATGGAGAGAGTTGATGACAGCGGAGCCTCTTCTCTACTCTTTCCCTACCTCTTTAGGCAACATTAGAAATCAGGACATCAAGCATCTCAACCATTTGTGGATGCATTACCAGCCCTAGAATTCATAACCCTGGACAACACTTTAATACCAGTAATAGCATCATTTCATATCCATTTACTGCTGTGAAAATGGTCAAGTGCTGAAATATGTACTTGATGTTTCTAAGACTGTAGTTCATGCGATGAGTGATACATCTAATAATCCAAAATTCATGTTATACTAAGTTTCCAATAGTGGGAAGCTGTATTTTCAAGGTTGCACTTGTGCCCCTGCCTGGGTAGTGCTGGGGAAAGGCTCAGGGAATGGGGTGGTTTGCAGCTTCATCTGGAGCTAAAACCAACCATGTTGCCTTTCACCAGAACAGTACCATTTGTCACCCACTTGCACAGCACATAGGGTAGTTGTACATTCTTAAGCGTGAGACACGGACACACACTATAATCTTAGCTACATTTCTAAGCATTACACTAAATAATTGCACATATATTATGCTAGACCCTTACAAACATGACAACATTTTCAGTGAAGAGCAGCTATTATAAATATTGGCACTCAGAAAAAGCTAATTAGTACTTCTTAAATTAACTGAACCTAATGTTGTGAAGAAAGTAACCATTTCTAAGCTTCCCCTTTAGCACCTTTAAATAGGTGCTGCTAAAATTGGCCAGCACCCTTTTTATTTGCACAAGCTCATAACATCGGTAACTCTGTTTGTGGCAGGACAACAGGATAATGAAATCCGTAAATATTTAATCCTCCAGCACAGATAATTTAGTTGCGTTTTCCTGCAATTTGCTGAGCTGCCACTTGATGGGGCCGAACGTCTCCTTTTGCGAGAACCGCTGCCCCGCGTTCCCAATGCAGGGGAGGGGACGCCGGGGCCTGGGCCGGGGCCGGGGCCGGGGCCGGGGCCGAGGCCGGAGAGGAGGCCGGGGCCGGGGCCGAGGCCGGAGAAGAGGCCGGGGCGCTCCCCCAGGCAGCTCTGGGGCCGCAGCTCAGCCACTCTCTCTTCCTTGGAATCCACCACCCTACTGGGATTCTGTCATTCCTTCCTTCCTTCCCAAATCTCACTGCGCTTGCTTTGCCTCCTCCCGTGCTAATTCATGGTTGCACAAAAAATGTGCTCTCTAAACTCCTGTGCTTTGCCCAAGGCAAAAGACAGTGGTACCAATCCCACAGCTAATGACAAATCATAGAATCATTTCTGTTGGAAAAGACTTTTAAGATCATCGAGTCCAACCATTAACCCAAGGCAGAGAAGTCTACCACCAAACCATGCAGAGTTAGTTTTCTCACCTAACATAGAGGTTTGAGATTACCCCCTTTGGGCTGCTTTTCTGCCACTCCAGCACCAACTTAGGAGTATCAGGAGGGTTGGAGGTTATTTTCTCAATTGAGAAACGGTTTGCATTCTTTCAATCCTTTGTTTTCTGCTGAAGGAGATGAACGGGCTGCAGAAAAGGTACAATGACACTTAGAAATACCTCTGTCTGAGCTGGTAGATGAGTCTGAGGCTAAGACATACTCAATAAAAAGTTAATATTTCTTTATCTGTGCTCTAACCAAAAATATCCTTGACTGAACTGGCAAGTATTTGAAATATGGTATGTTAATGAAGAATAACCATCTGAGGACATGAAGGATAAAAGAAGTAAGACCAGTGTCTGTGCACAGGTGGGGTGTATAAGCTTCGGGAGAGGGAATGATTTTGCACACTTTTAGCATTTCCATGCTCCTGAGTTACTACGCTGTGCAGCATTCATGGTTTGGTTGAGGGTGAGGGCTTCAAACTTCCCACTCATTACTTGGCATCGCTTTTGGAGCGCACCACCCAACTGGGCCAACATCGCTATCTTAATACTTTGCTGTCTGTAAAGAAACTCCCTTATATTGTGCAAACATGCCGTATGCTGGCAGGCAAAGGAGTGGTGCTAAATTGCATCAAATCTGAATATGAGCTTAAACATAGAACTCTTTTTATAACACCAGAACCATTTTTATGTGATGAACACAGAGAATGTAGCTCATTAACAGCCCATGGGAGGAACCAGGCAGGATGGCAACAGCACCGCTGGATCAAGGGACCACAGCTTGCTAGGGATGGGCTAAACATAGTCTTTTTTCCTCCCTTACATGATCACAGCTACTTGCAGCCAAGTACTTCTAATTGCTTCCACCAAAGTTTATTACTGTGAACTACTCATCAGTGAATTGCGCTGAAGCCTCCAAGGATCTGGGGAAAAGAGGCATTAAAGAGGTTGTCATCTCTGTCAGTCAAATATAGTAGCTGATTTGTAAATGAAGAGAAGTGTGGTAGGTTTAACAGGCTTGGACATCTACAGATTGCTCACTGATGATGTCCCCTGGGGATATTATTGGTTATGATAGTTAAGAAAGGACTCGTGAAAACCAGGCAATGATTCTAAAAAGTGGGATAAAGGTGAGAAGTCAGCATCTTTTTAGCACAATATCAGGCTAAAGAAATCGTAAAGGGGGTGTTCCTCAAACAGGCTTGAGCCTGTCTCATATATTCACAGCCTTTGCAAACAGTGTGTGCTAATGAATTTTAGCAAGGAAAGAAAGCTGGAGGCATTTTCACCACAGAGATTATCTGACCACTGGGGAATAAATATGGAATGTAATTTAGTAGAACCAAAGCACCAGGTAATGCACTTAACGAGCGCTTCTGCTGTAAGTCAAGGGCTTATTATTTGGAAATGATTGCTCTCTATGTATCTGTTGCTAACAGACTGAGAGACATGAAGTATTGGATCAGAGAAACGGGATCCAAGGATGTAGCAGCAGAGAGCGGCTTCTAATGCTGACATGGATCCTACCAGGCACTGGTTAGCTCTCATCTCAAACAAAAAAGTCCTGAATGGGACTATTAGGATGCTGGGGGCATGTGAGAGGTGTCTGTGACAGCTTGGCTGCTTTAGCTAAGCAAAACCAAGCCTGTATACGGTCCTCGCTTGAGGGAAACACCTCACCCAGCAGCCCCATGTGCAAGTGGCATAGTGCCCATGGGATCTGCTCAGCTGCGAGCATGGCTTCTTGCCTCTGCAGGTGATGTAGGTGGTGGCACAGCATGGCACAGCATGGCATGTCACCTCTCTTTGCCTCACCAAGCACACCTCTGAGGGACGCTGAGACTTGAAGGCTTTGCTTGCCACAGGGCTGAGCGTCCAACAGGGAGGCTCCTGGCAGTTTGCCAGCACGGGGGGCAGGGGGTTGGGAAATTAAGGCAATTGGAAAAAATAAGCAGTTGTAGATTAAGTACAAAAGAACAATATTTGGTTGATTAACTTTCTGGGACAGCGAGATTGCTGCAGCTGAAGGGGCAGAGCGAGTGCCTCTTCCAGACTGCTCACCTCCATCCCCAGGTGACAGGGAGGCTGTAGGGATGGCAGACACCTATTGCGTTTGCAGCTGAAACCATTGCTTTGCTCTGCGGGTCACTCTGTGTGTCCTCTCCCTTCAAACAGTGGGCCTGAGGGGAAAGCCTCCGCAGAGGGGTGAGCACTGCTGCAGGTTTGCAACTGGCTTGTAGAGCAATACCTGGGGGGCTCCAAAATCCAAAGCCCCAGTGATGGTGCTGCTGCCTCTGCTCCTTCCTCCTCATACTCCTCCTCACTGTGCAGGCAGCTCTCATTGAGCAGGAGGGATGCAGGGAGCCTGAGATCAAGGACGGATGGTGCTGCCAGCAGAACTGGAGAGGCTCTTATCAGTGCAGCACAGCACCCAGCCATCCATATTAATTTCATTCCCAGTCATTTTAATTTTCTCTGCATTTTAGAGAGCTAGCAGAGGGCTCTTCCTTTGAAAGAAAGACTTAATATTTTTTTTTCCATTTACTCTTTCAAAATTGCTTCAGAAACAAAGGATTTTCCTAGATATTTTATATACACAGTGATTTGCTTGGTACCATGTCTGAGGCTGACCTGGTAAATAAGATATTTTGAAAGGTACCTGGTTTTGACCATTTTACTCCAGAGAAGGACTGCTGGGTGCCTGGCCGTTGAATGGGTCCCAGGTCTCCAACTGGCTTGTAATGCTTTGGAGGCAGCACACCCAGACTGAGGGGGTATCTGGAGAGGGGGAGGTGAGACTTTAATGATAGCAAATCTCAGCCACCTTCATAACACCTTCCATCAGGGGAACATATAGTCCTTCCAGAGTGTTTAATGGAAAAAGCTATATTATCATCCCTACATCTTAATTAAATATATTTAGAAACTTCCAAAAATTATATCTACTTCATAGAAGCTTCTGTGAGCTTCCCTGCACTGCTGTCATCAACTTTTTAAGTGCTGGTGGGCTCCCTTAATTGCCTGCAAACACTTTTCACCCTCCAAAGAGTTCCTAAAATGACCATCAGCTCTTATGGCTCAGAAAGCTCATGAAATTTCAGCCAGAAGCACTCAACAGCAGGATTGGAAAGCAAAAGAGAAGAACATCAAGCTTGGCTCTTTCTCCAAATGCCCTTGGGATAGTTTCTGTCCTCGTCCTCATGGCAAGCCAACACACAGCTGGAGAAGACCTTTCTTGCCAATGAGAAGGATGCATCATTTTGTAGTGTGCCCTGTAAGGGCAGAAAATGGCAGCACAAAAGAGCACATTCCCAAGTGCCTGGCATAGTGTGCAACTTGGCTTTGGAAGACTTGGCGCTGAACTCAAGGAGTTATTAATTACGGCCAGTGCCACGAGATCCTGTACTTGACTGTGCCAAGCTGAGGGCAAGGCATAATGCCAACCATCACAGAGCAGCCCTGCATGGCTGATGCCAGTTAGGGGTGTATTGTCTTCTTAACATGGGGCTCTTCTTTTGACGTGCTTGTGCTGATTATCTGAATATTAAGGCATGCATTTTGAGGTCTGTTTACCATAATATAACGGTTGGATATTTGTTGATACCTACAGCACTAAGACATTGATTTCAACAGCAGCTGAACAAAAAATGACAGTGGAATATTTTTAGAACTTTCAATACAAACACCATTCAAATATCCACACATTTTCCAACTATTTGAAGCAATGTTGTGCCGAGCTTAACAAAGTGAGTGGTTCACACACTAATGCAGTGATAGCTTGCACAAACTTTCCTGCCTCCATCCTAGGAGCTGGGACCTAGAGAACTTGCTTCATCTTGGCCATGATTTCAGGGCTTTGAGAC
Organism: Ceryle rudis; assembly: GCA_033439905.1. Taxonomy (NCBI): domain Eukaryota; kingdom Metazoa; phylum Chordata; class Aves; order Coraciiformes; family Cerylidae; genus Ceryle; species Ceryle rudis. The sequence goes on from JAAGNO010018643.1 coordinate 25,971, forward strand.
TTTCACACAGGAATGTAATTTTTTAAAATGAAGCATCACTGAAAAGTCAAAGGAACATGAGCCCATACCTACTTTAAACACTGCCTGAGTTAATCAATTCTTTGCTTACAAAAATAGCAGCAGCATGACCTACTTCCCCACTCCTTTTTGATTTGTGTTTCTTCCTGCTCACTCATCTATCAGGAACCACTTCTTGACACTTGTCAGCTCTTTGGAGTAGTTCCCTTCTTGTTCTCTATATTTTAGAGTAAAATGCTGTGAGATCCTACCGAAAAAAAAAATAAAAAAAAAAATTGCATGGAAATCTGCCAGAATTTCCTAGAAAATGCTCCTGAGCCCACTCCTGCATCTCCAGCCAGGGATGCTGGTTGCAGGAATGGTTCCAAGTCAGAGCACTGCAGAGGTTTGCCCTGGACACGTACGTGGGAAAGCCAGTTGCCTACCTCTTCTGAGCTTCTTGTAGGAGATTGTTGTCTTCATGGAAAGTGTTGCTGCCAAACAGCTTCTCATACATTGATGTGATTTCTCTTTCTGAAGTGGAGCAAAATTGGAAACCAAGGGGAAAGCCTTTGACCTTAAGGAGACTGCACTGATTTTAAATACACCAATTTGTTAGTGGGAAGTAGAAAGAGTCTGAAGCTGGGAAGTGAGAGGGTCTTTCTGTCTTACATCTGCCCTTTAATTTTTTTGTTTGTTTGTTTTGTTTTGTTTTGTTTTGTTTTGTTTTGTTTTGTTTTGTTTTGTTTTTGCTTACCAGAGAGAAAACGCAATAGGAAGGATCAGGAAATTTAGATTTGGTTCAATTCTGTTGCTATGGGGCTGAAACAGGGTCCGACATAATTCAGAGTAACAGCATGTAGCGTGTGCTTTGAAAGCTCTCCTTTGGCTTAGAGGCTTGGAGAGCTAATTAAAACCTTTCTTGCTTAGAAGACTTTCCTGGTTCTCTTCCACCCTCTTCCCTTCAATAAGTGACGATCCTTCATTAGATCAACATTATGCAAGAGATATCACTTGACTACCTTGCTCAGCCTGAAAGCAACTGATGCTGCCATCAGTGCTGGCAAAGAGAGTAATCCAAAACATCACATATTAGTGAGGGGCCATCAGAAATCCTTGCATAATTTATTAGGAGAAATGCAGGAAAGCAGCTGGGGAGGAGAGGGAAAAGAACTGCCAAGGCCTGATCAGGAAGATTCCTTCATTTGGAAGGGGTCCTCTTCTCAGGCAGTGCTTACAAACTTTCAGCCAAACCAAAATGCTATGGACTTTGTTTACACAAGAAATCCATTTATTCCTCTCAGAGCACAACTTGTTTGTAAAATTTTCATTTATTTTTCATGGATTTATTGATGTATACAGGTGCTCAACAAGCATCTGTGGGGAATTTCACAAGGAAATAGCTGTTACCCAATATCCCCCATTCAGGTATGTTTGGGCTCTGCAACACTGCGGAACAAAATGTTACAAAAGCCCATATGGCCAGTGAAGGAAGGACTCCATTTTTTGACCTGTGATTTCTATGCCTTTTTGGCTTTTCATATCTCAAGGCCCTCTGAACACTTGGTTCTTCATATGCTGTCATTGCTTGCCCAGCTATACGAAGCTGTTTAACTTACTGCTGTCTCTCTCGACAGATCTCAACACCAGCAAGTTTTTTTATGAAACATTACAGTACAAAGAGAAGATATCTCCTAAATACTGAAATACCACCCATAAAACCTGCAGGAATTTAGGAAGACAAATGGACAGATACACATGGCATTACAATGAGCCCCAGCAATATGAGCTGTCACATGTGAAAGACAAGTGAAGGGAAAATTGGGGAGATGCATTAAAAACACTGAAAAAAATGATGAGGATGTCTGAAATAGTGAGAGGGTCTTGGAAAAGAAAAAATAAAGTAAATATAAGATGATAAAAGATGGAAGAGAGAACCAGTTTGCCCATAGCTGCTGGCACTGCTGCACTGTGTGAGACAACCAAGACATGTTTCCCCAGCCTGTGTGATGCTTGGGCACTTGGCACTTTCACAAGCTGACAACCAAGGGTGCAGTTCAGGGCAGAAGTTTATGTAACACAGGAACACACAGCACTGATTTTCAAACCTAAGGGGACTTTGATGCCTGTCATTGGCATCTAGGAGAAACGTTCCCCTTTAACTGGATGATTGCATTTGACACGATGTGGATGTGACAGCTTCACGTGTGAAATAGCGCCGGCTTGGCTGAATCTTTGAAAGACTGATACAATGGGTGCAGCTTGGATCATATCTGAGCAGAAAAGGAGAAATTGTGTCATTAAGTCATCTCAGTATTTTACACTTAACAAACATCTTAGAAGGTAACGGCTCTTACACGTTTTCGGTTCATCTCAATGCTTTTAGGAGAAGAACAGATCAGATATGACAAATATGTGAAGAGCTCTTTTTCTAGCAATGATTTAGCAATGTAGAAAGCCTCTTGGAGCCCAGGATGTGTTAAGAGGTGCCGGGAAGGGATTTAGCTCATGAAAATTGTGTGTTTAACCAGAGAGCAGTTACAGAGAGATGTGAATGAAGCTGGCAGCAGTCTGGCATTAGGCAGGCTCCAGACTGTGCCCTCCCCTGTCCCTGCACACACATAGGCACACAGACACATGTGCAGACACATACACTCTGCCAGCACAGCTGTACAGTGTGCTTTTGCTCCCTGTCCTCATTCCTGCAGGGTTGTCAAGAGAAGATAGCCCAGCTCTGCAAAATTAATAGAGAATCAGGGTGGGAATGGGTGGACTTTCTCATAGAAGCAGCAGAAAAGAGGTGGGAGAAAATAATGAAAAGCTATAATAAATTGCACTTCTCCCTTCTGCGTTTGCACGCAGCTGGTTAGATGCAGACTCAATGCCAGCAATACTCTTCTCACGGCCAGCAGACAGGTCTGGGTGGCAGGAACTGCAGGAGACAGCCACAGGTCATGTTGCTGCTGCTGCTGGGAGGTGTCAAATGCTGCTGTGTCAAATCCGTGAAACTGAAAAGCACTGGCAGAAGTGGGAGCCCAGCAAGAGAGGGCAGGAGACGCTCTGGGCAAATGAAGGCTTCTTCTAAAAGGCTGTCGATGACTGTGAGCTTTAATCACCTTTGCATGGTGGGTGCTGGGTGCTGAGCTGACGGGGAATGGCCATGGATGTGGGGAGCAGAGCCCCAGCAACCCCAGGGTGCCAGGCACATGTGTGCAGCAGGGAATGATAGCTAAGATCGTGAGTCTCTTGTTTGATTCCAGATAACATTTTCCCATATAAAGCTGAATCCTGCTCACCTTGCCAGGGTGGAGGATGCTTGTCTCAGTCAACATTAGGCAGCAGGAGCCATGCCTGGGGTCTTCCTGGGGTCAAAAGTCAGTGGAGAGATGCAGGCTCTGTGAAGATACTTTATGCACAATCCACCGCAGACACTGGCTCACATACGGCCCAGACCCCAGACACTGTGTTCCCCTGACCTGTTCAGAGAGCTGGGGCTTCCGCTGGCTCCCACCCATCAGGAGGCAGAATTGGGCTTGGGAGTTTGTTTCCTTGCACAAGCTGTTTCTAAAGTCTGGAAACCAGGGGGGAATATGATGCTGCTGCATGTTGCTGGACCACTGTGCTTGTGAGGATGCCCACAAGAAGCACTGTGCACAGAAACATGCTGCAGGGTGACCTTCTGCATCACCCCAAAAACTACACAGGCCACATGAAACCCCCCATAGGCAAAAAGGCCATAATGGTGCTAATGACTGCTTGTCAGCATTGTGAGCAGCCATCATCAGACGTTCATGAGAAACTGAGCTGGATTATATTATAAAAAAACCCTTCTAATTTATTTTGGTGGTGTTTTTTCTTGCATCACTCTGCTTTTTTTCTCCCAAAGTGCATCTTTTTGCACTTCATATTCCTAGAAATTACAATGAAGGGATAGCTGCTATGTTATGACTGGACAGTGCTGTTGGATTAGTTTTTAAAAATCACCATTAGATTCATGGTGTTTTAAGAATTCTGCAGTTACACCAGGTGTTTAAAATGCACAGGCCTCTCTTGCTGTGTCCTCCATTTTCCCACAACCCGTGAAAGAGCCAAGATGGTCTGAGATGCCTATAGAGAGATTATGCAGTCCCTTTGTGAGTCTGCAGGTGAAAATGAGCCGATTTCATCTGAAAGCCTGAAAGCCTGGGAGCGGCCTCAGCACTGGTTAAGGCTCATGCTAATGGATGGCTCACCCTCATTTACAAGCTGAGATACCCAATATTAGCAACGTTTCAGAAAACCAAAATACAGCAGATGCCTTGTAATCTGCAGGAGAAGAAAAAAATGTGTTCCAGAGGCTGAATTTCACTGTTCAGCTCTAACCAAGTTTGCATCTTCCTGGGAGACAGGATTTCAGTCCCTGAAGGGGACGGGTATGGGGCTGCTGCTCTGGTGATGCTCACGGATTTGCACAGTTTGTATCTCACCACTGGTTGCTGCCATATCCCCCAAAGCAGCAATTCTGGCTGCTTATCATCTCTGCTCTAATCACCCTGCAACATTAGAGGCATTATTGATATCCATGCACACAGACGGCTCCCAGCTGCCATCCCCAGCTTCCCATCGAAGTCTCTTGCTCAGACCAACTGGCTGTGCTGGGTATTGTGTCAGAGACACAGGAGAACCAGGGAGACACAGCAGACACTTTCCATCAGGAAACACCCAGGCTGCAGGCTGCTGAAGTCCAAGCAAACACTGCCTTTACTGACAATTAACTTTGGAAGGGGCTTTAAGTATGATAATTGCTGAAAAATGGGGATTTTAATTCCAGAACCACATTTTGCATGTGATTCAGACTCTCTCTATTCTGATTCATATTTTAGTTATTTATCTGAAAAAGAAAGGCGAGGGAGGAGGATGTGTGAGGGTGGGTAGCGTGACACGAGGGCCAGGCTGCAGGACACTGCTTTGTGTCCTTGCCCTGAGCCTCACAAGCAGCCTGTCTCCCAGATGAGATGCCTGTCTGATGGACCACATGCCTCTGTCTTTTCAAGGCATCACAGCGAGTCTCATAGCAGGGCAAATCTGAGCAGATGGGGAAACTTACATCATCTGAATTTCAGGAGAAATGTAATGTTAGCTGTGCCTTATAACATGCAAACTTGGTTCTCTTTAATCTTCTAGATAGCACTTGTGAACAAGAGATGCTTTGGCAGTACTCTGGATTCAGATGAAAACCTATTCGTTCTCACACTTATCTTTGTGGAACAGTTGGCCTTAATTTCCATTTGGATGTACAGTTTGCAAACTATTTTATCAGTAGATGTATCTATTTTGCCAGAACAACTCTTGTTGTGATTTTCAAATCACTTGTAAAAATTGTGAAGCAGAGCTCTGCACTCCAATGATGTGACCCACCTGTTAGGTCTTCTTATTAGGTACTTCTTTTTCTGAATCATCAAGTCTTCTAGCTCTAAGAATCATTGAATTACAGAATGGTGGGGGTTGGAACTGACCTCTGGGGATCATCTTGTCCAACTCCCCACTAAAGCAGGGCCACCCAGAGCAGGTTGCCCAGGATTGTGTCCAGGCAGGCTTTTAATCTCTCTAGAGAAGACAACTCCACAAGTTCTCTGGACAGCCTGTTGCAGGGCTCCATCACCCTCACAGTAAAGATGTCTTTCCTTATGTTTAGGTGGAACTTCCTGTGTTCCAGTTTGTGCCCACTGCCTCTTGTCGTATCACTGGGCACCACTGACTCCATCCTTCTGATGCTTATAAGCATTGATAAGACCCTCTTTCTGTCTTCTCCAGGCTGAACAGCCCCAGATCTCTCAGCCTTTCCTCATAAGAGAGATGTTCCAGTCCCCTCAGCATCTTTGTGGCCTCTGCTGGACTCTTTCCGGTATTTTTACATTTTACTTTATCGATTACAGGACTTCACAGTCAGTGTATCTGATCTCACATATTAAGTTCTATTACTCACACAGCTATTAAAGTTTGAATCTGAACCACCTTAATGTTGCTCTGGTAGTTTTCTGTTTCTTTTTGCCATGCTTCAAAACAAACCTGCAGATAACAGGATATTTTCCTAATTGACAGTTGACATCTCCCCTCTCTGCCTTTTTGCTTTGGATCAATTTGTTCACTGTTTTTATCTGTGCAGTTAATTATCTTATGAGCTCTGATGATAATTGAAGTCCCTGTTCTGATGGTATTTCTTGGCAATGCTGAAGATAAGGACAGAAGTGCACGTGATGTTCGCAGATAAAGCCTATCTTCCTGCCATTGCTGTCACTGCTGTCCCCACTGCAGCTGCCAGCACTGGCCTCAGCTCAGCAGAAGGTGGTGTGCACAGGTGGAGAACGGGTGCACCATATCTAAACACACTTCTCATCATTCTCTTGGGCTTGGAAATATAAAAGGTCTTCAGGGCAGGAAGTTTTAAGGCAAAAATAAAAACCACCATTGCAGAAGATGCTAACATGGCTGAAAATGATAATGTCTTCAAAAATTACAGCTTTTTAAAAGTTATCTTTAGTTTTAAAATATATTTGAGGAGGAGGGACCATCTATTTTGGAAAGGGCCATGATTTCCATCCCCCAAAATGTGTACATTAGAAAAAACATGAAGGAAATGTGGGAATATATGCAATGTACCAAAATCCCTCATATTTTTTTTTAATATTTGCATTTACACACTATACTTCTGCAAATGACTTGCCTTCAGATTTTCATTTCTGTAACCTATCCACAAAACATACCGTGAAACAGGGGGACACTAGAGACTTTAGAGAAAGGATCTTTGTACTTTATTTTCCTGCAGATCAAACCACTCTGACCTGGACCTGCACATTCAATATAACGAGTCCATCACAGAGGAGGCTCCTGCCCCATCAGGGACCAGCAGATGCTTAGAGGAAAGGACAAGCAGTTCTGGAGTGCTGATGGTGGGATGAGGAGTGTGGGCAGGCAGCTCACAGCCCTGCCTGCAGCGCAGCTCCTGCCTCCCTTCTCTCCCATCCCAGCACATGCCTGAGCCAGGACCTCGTGGATGTTTTGCTAAATATATTGCAAAATATTTCCTAGACTTGTTCAGCCCTGTGCACAGGTAACACAATTGCAAGCACTTGTTTCCCAAACTTTATTAAGAAGTTTCTTAAAATCTGTCTGCAGCATCCCATCGTTAGATACAAGTAACGAGTGTGCCGTGGACAGGGGTAACCACTCAGATCAAAGCTATAATGGTTTATTTTTTTCTGTTGGAAGCAACGACAATCTCCAGAGCTCCCTTGAGTCATTCCATCTTTATTAAATAGGCAGAACCTTGGCTGCTGAGATTTGATAAATCAAGGGACAAGCTGTGGGCTGAGGTGCAAGTGTGTATCTCTAAACTTTCAATCAGCCACCAATATAATGAAAGGTGGGTTGATAATTATAGAAACCTAGTACATTAACTGGCAGAACATTAATGGCAAAGAACAACATACAAGCTTATATTCCCTCTGGCTAAGAAGGTAAATTGCATTTCCAAGATATGACAAACTTGGCATTTGTTATTATCTATTATTATATTATATATATCCTTTAAAGTATCGTTTAGAGGCCTCAGCTGTGATCAGAGGCTGACCGTGCACTGAAAAGGTTATATTTTAAGTCCCTGACATTCAAGATAATATTTCCTGCTGTCATGGTTCTGCCAGCTTTAGCAGAAGTTAAGCTAATTGGGAAAACATCCATCTGAGTGTACGGAGGAGTGTGAAATGCAAATGTGAAAGACTCCAGGTATATATTAGGCAGGATCCTTTCTAGTACCCCTCTCAAGCACTTGCAGATGGCCTCCTTATAAGGTGCCCAGGGTGTGCTCCACAGCAGGGTCCTCCCCACACCTCAGGTGAGGAGCCGGGGCACAGCTGGGTGTGTTCCTTTGCTGGGCACCACCATCTCCTCTGATCACCTGCATACACATCAGTGTGCACATGGAAAAAGCTGTTTGAGGACTGGAGAAAAACAAGGTCCCACCACTCTGCGTCTGCACTCATGTCACCCTGACGCCAGGCAGGTGGGAACAGAACAGCTCTCTCAGACTGACCATGAGTGAGGGGTTGCACTCCCTTGTTCTGCCAGAGCACCAGCCCCGGGGGGAAAGGTTACTCTCTCCCTGCCTCTGTTGGGTCCTCCCCTCTGTGTTTTGGCAGCTCCCTGCCTGCAAGTGCCCTTCTGCATGCTGCACTAGCGATCTCCAACCAATTACTCCTTATCAGCATGTGCCACCAGAATTAACAACTGTGATTACAAAGTGCAGATGTGCTGGTGTTGCACCTTGTCACTATGGCAGCATTTTCTTTTCTTACTTGGTATTATGAGCTAATAATTAAAGCTTTATATTTATACTAGCCTCATGTAATTTAGGACCAATTTGTTGTGGCATTCCCTAATGTTCACTTCGTCTTCATGGTACCTAACCCAGGCTGCTGCCACACCGATCAGTAGTCATTTTCTTCTTAATTACTGCATCTTAAAATGACAATTAGGTTTAAAATGATACTGTCTGAAAACAAACTTACATTGCATATAGCTTTCAGGCAAATAGGAATGGATGAATTAGAAAGAATTTCTCCTCATTTCTGGTTTTACAAGGCTTCTGCATCATAGAGTCATAGAACAGCCCACATTAGAGGGCACCTTAAAATATCATCTGGTCCAACCTTAATGTCAATCATAAAACAAAGAGCTTGTCACAATATTTAGGCAATCAATGCACTGGTGGGATCACCATGGGAAAAGCTATGGGAGCCAAAAGTGTAAATGGTTTCAAGGGGGATGAGCTGCATCTGTAGAAGATACCTTCATCCGTGGCTATTGAACATCATGCCTGGGAACAGCTTCCAGATGGGATGTCCTCCCAGTGCCAGCATCCCTGGGATGGAGAAACCCATGGTGCACACTGTTCTGTAAATTTTCCAGGTGCAGCCAGGACTGTGTTCATTTTTGTGCTTTTGAGGAGAAAAATGTTGCAGCTATAACAAATTCTGAAGAAAAAGGCAAGCAGCCCTGATGGCACAAGGAGGCTGCTGTGGATCAGTCACTTAACTCTAGGCTGCACTGTGTCTTTTTGTCAGATATGAGTCCCCTCTCCCCTCAGGTTGCACTCCAGACAAGGGGGTTTATTATCTCCTGCAATCTGATTAAAAGAGTTAACAGAGCGGTGCACAGGACCTTGTGGTCCTTAATCTGAACTTAATTATGGATTGCCCCAGAGACCAGCTCATCCTCCCTCCTGGCAAACATTTGCAATCAAACACCACAACCAGCTGGGTCTGCACATTGCAGCCACATTTTTGTGCTATATCAGCAGCTCATCCAGCACCAGCCTTCCTTCCTGGCTGCCTTGGTCTGGTCTCATTTAGTTACTCCTGCAAGTATGTCCTTCTGAAAACCTGGGATGAACTGGAATGCTCGTACTTTTCCCAGTTTTAAATCATACCATCAGCATCTGGCTCACTTTATGGAAGGGCAATGGTTTGTTGCACCATGTGGATTAGTGAAAGCCTCCATTTATTATCATTACATCAGTAATATACCTCATCCCTGCTCTTTGCTGATAGCTCCAGCAGTTGTCCCAGGATGAGTTGCTTGCTTGGGACAAAATGGGGTTTATGGGTGTGCAAACTCTTCGGGACCCTGTGACACCCAGAGGGTCCACAGCTTGTGCGTGGGGAGAGAGGTTTCATCAGTAAAGCTAATCATGGCCTGTTGACGTGCAAAATGACTTGAGCAATAGCACACACCATGCAATCTCATGCGAAATCTGGTATAAGCTTGTGGATAAGTGTAGCTGCAACTGCAGCATGAACTTAGATAGTAAAGTGTAGGAGGCTGGGTTTGGTTTGGTTTTTTCCCCCATGTGCACATTTCTACTTTATTTTGTCATTAAGGGAGTTTTAGGTTATGGGCTATTTTTGTCATCTCTCATGACCATGATGATGCTGAGGTCACATCAAGGGGGCTGCTCCTCACTGCTGCTCTCCCACCACCACTGACCAAGTCTCCCCAACTCAAGAAAGATACATAGACAAAAAGAAAACATCCCATGTGGCTTAACTATGTTCCTAGTGCATTTAATACACTGGATTTTGGACAAAAGCTGGCTGGCTTAACCTTCATCCCTATTTGTCAGGACTTCAATTCTTTAATGTGGAAAAGTAATGATATATGGTTCAGGCGAGGCACACAGGCTGTACAGCTCCAGGAGCTGGTGCTTGTGAACCCATGGAGTCACTAGGCTTGGGACACCTATGCACCTGTCTCCAGGGACAAATGATGGCAATTTTGGGGAAGCATCTGAGCAGCTGCCCAGACCGCTGTGCACAGGGAAGGGAGCAAACCCAGGCTCTGTCTGGGTCTGCTGGCAATGCCAAGCCCCCTCTGTGACAGCACCACAATTAAGGACTCAAACTTACATGAAATGTAAAAAATGCTACTAAACCCCTTGCCCCACTCCATTTTGGGAGGGAAGCTAGGACAGGGCAGGGCTCTGATGGGTGCAGGACCGGGCTCAACATGAAGGCTGGCTCTGGCACAGGCACTAGGTGCACCTGGGTCGAGGTAGCTGCTGCATGATGCTCATTAGAAGACATTGAATAATTCCTGGTCGTCGTCTTTAATTTGAGACTGTTAGTTCTTTGTTCTCAGCTGACATTGTTTTAAATGCTGTGTTTTGCAGGGGCTTTTTATGAAACTCCTTCAGTGACCTACTTTGAGTTTAAAATAACCTTATTAGTAACACAGTAATGATAGTTAGCCTTCCTACATACGATTTGTCTTCAAGACATTGCTCCAACTTTAGGCAATCTTCACAGTGGCTGTGAGAGGCAGGTGCTCACTGCAGTATTTTAAGACAATTATGTTAAAAATGGAGATGATACAACAAAAACGGTTGATTCTTAGGCCTGTTTTACACCTTTTTTTTTTTTTAAAGTATAATACTAAATTCCATTAGAAAAATGAGGTCACTAAAGGGCAAGGAAATAATGCTATCCAACATTTACCCAGGAGAAACTTTCACATATGAGCAGCTAGAATAAGCATAAAGTATCTGCTCAGTCTTTACTAACTAGCACCAAAACCATTCTCTCCATTTCTATTCCTCAGAGGCTCTTTTGGGTAATTTGACATAATGAAACAGGCAAAAATAAGCTGAAAGCTCAGGGAAGCATTTCCAAGATCCCCCTGGCTCCAAAATATTTGAGAATATGTCAAAATCCTGAACAGATGAAAAAATTGAGGGGTGTCCTTTGGCTATTTATCTTGCCAAGGTCCCTTACTAGACTAATCCACATACCTTGTTTGTAGGACATACTTGGATCCATTGCATATAAACCTTCCCTGGTGTCCTAGGTTCAGGTTAATTATCACCAGCAGCTGCTGGCCCAAGCAGCTGAGAGGAGCCACAGCCAGCATAAACAACTGACCCCACCAAGGGGGTATTTGATGCCACACCGAGTCATGTCCCTATATAAAGGGAGGGCTGGCCTAGGGTAGGGACACCTGTATAAATGCGGGTGTTTGGTTCAGTGTATATGTTCAGTTTGTGCCCAGAGGAGGAAATGTGGCATCTCAGACACAGGTTAGAGCCTCTATGTCTTTATCACTTGCTTTGTGCATCATTTAATTAGCACTATTGTTATTGGTGGGTTTTTTTCTTCTCTGTTTTTAAGTCTTTTATTAAACTGTCCTTATCCCAACCTCTCCTCGAGTCTCACTTTTTTCTTTCTTTCAGTTCTTCTTATCCCATGGTTTGAGGGGAAGGGAAGTGCTGGGAGAGTGGCTGCATGGTGTTTAGCTGCTGTCAGAAGTTAAACTGAATGCCAGCTCTTGCCAGCCTCCATGCTCTTCTAGAAGGAACTTAGAAAACACCCAGAGGAAAGTAACTGCTGTGTTTTGCTGCTGTTCTGTCACTGCTGTTAGGTCTGAGTAATTGCCTGAGCAGCCAGAAATCCCTTTGCTCTTTTGGTTTTGGACAATGGTAAAGCTTGATAGTTTGATATACTACCATGAGTTTTAGCCTAGAGATGGGATTGAATGTTAAGCTGAATAGGATTCTATATGTAATTAATGATTCATATGAATAGTTGTTGTATTGGCATGTTTTAAACAGCTATGAGACCTGAGCCTCACCAAGGAGTACTTGAATGGGAAACTGAGAGTAAGAGCTCCTCTGAGCCTGGTGTTTGTTTATTGGGCTCTCCAGTTTAAAGCAATGGGTCATCTAATTTATGCCTCTATTGCAAAGAAAGAAGTCTTAGTTTTGTGTATTTTCTGTACATCCTGTCTTAGAGCATGGGCTGATCTTAGGAAATATTTAAAACTGGGGGAGCTCCTCCTTCCAAATTGAATTTAAGGTATTGACAAACTCCTGCAGCAGTGAACCGGCTTTTCTCTGTGTCTGTATTTCATTTCAATTCCCTAGAGGTGAACCTTAGGTAAGAAATAATATGCTTTGTGATTCATTTCTGCTTGAGTGTGGAGGAGAAAAATACTGATGCAAAGGGCCCTGCATGGCACTGTGTACCTTCGCTCTGTGCCAGCAAGTACATGGGGCTCCTGGGAGTCTCCACCTGAGCCAGCTGCACTAGGAAGTCAAGGCAGATCTTCCCTTTGTTCAGCAGAGACTTTGTAATGATGCCTTACAAACAAAAAAAAACCCCAAAAACTTATTGCATCTTTAAATGCTTCTTGGGGAGGTTGGCACAACGTGGGAGCAGACAGTACTTGCTGCAAATGCAGAAGCATTTGGGATTTTCTTGCCTTTTACTTGATCAGTTCATATCCATTGTAATTGTTCTAATTTCCTCCTGGTACTCTGGCACCACCCACTGTGGGAGGTGGACCTCCACATACATCCTGCACTTACAGGGAAGGAAATTGATGGATGAAGTGACTCCCATTTTGGAGATCCAGGAAGTTGTTCTCTATTTCATGACTTTGAAGTTCTCACCCAAATGAAAACATTTTTGGCTTGTCAAACAGAAAGCAGAAATCAGTTCTGAGCAACTGAGTTAATTCACTTTCACTAAAAAGAAATTGTTTAGAAAGATCTATGCATGGAGAAGATTGAAGTGAAAAATAGCATGGACTTGAGGAATTAAAATTGTTTCAAAACTAAAATCAAGGCTGCACTTTGATCAAGCACAGTATTGCAGCATCTAAAAACCTATCTTTTAAATACTTTTGTTGGAAAAGCTTTTTACTGCAGATTCCAGTTTTGATTAATCATTTGGGAAAAAAAAAAAAAAATCCCAAGATGATTTAACTGTTTTTTGTCTAATGAAGTTTAACAAGAGATTGAATAAGTGGACAAATCAGGAGGGGAACATATGTAAGGGAGCCTTGTTGAGGCCTCCAGGAACCTGGCCCATGCCCGCTTTCAAAACTGAATGTTTCACTCAGTTATTTGTCATGAACTTAAAGATTATTTCAAAAGAAAGGAACCTGATGCTTTGCAATCTGACTGCTTGAAGATATTAATCACTGCAGGACTCCTACTGGTGTCTACAGAAGCTGGTGTTGCCCCTCCCATGGGCACAGGATGTACCCTGGCCCTTGGCACGGCACGCACATGGTAGGCTGTGCGAGCCATAGGTGACCACCTTGCTAATCTAGGGCCTATTTTCTTCAGGCAGGTGCTGTGCTATACCTTCAGAAAGGTTTATGTGGGATGTGTCACTGTGCTTAAAAACAGGATAGGCACCATGATTCATTCCATATAAACCTGTTAGTCCTAAACACAAATAAATATTTAAAAGTGTTTGCTGCAAAGTTTATTTCTGTGCTCACAGCTGAAGCAAATGCCACGGAACTGCATAAACCTTCCACTGTTCTGTGTACTCAGTTTTCCTTCACTTTGCTCTACCAGTAACTTAAAATGGAAAATACCTCCAGGAGACCTGGTATTTTAGGTTGTGTTGTGGAGTATCAAATGCATTGGAAAGCTGACCTTTGAGACTTCCAGTAATATCAATAAGTTGTCCCTCTTTGAAAGCCCTATTAGCACTGCATCCTCACTCTTGAAGAGTTGTTTGAGTGGTTTCTACATAATGAAAATTACAGCACCCCACAGGGCTTAATGAAAGCACCCGGTGCCTGCACGGACCTGCTTTTATTGTAGCCAAACATCTCAAAGTATATTTACAAAGATGGGTTAACACTGATATTTTCTTTTACAGAGAAATTGTCAGGGAGTGAAGGCAAAATGTTTGCAGGCACACTCTCCTCTCTGCTTGGTAAAAAGCTGTGGTGGTTTGTTTAATGAAGGAAAGCCAAGGTACAGCCATGCACCTTGAGGCATTCACCCACAGAACAGCTTATATCAAAATGAGCTGGGAACTGTCTGTCCAACCACCTCTCTGGGTGGCCCCTGGGAACCTTTGAGAAATGTACTCAAGGGGTCTTGTAGGATGGTCTTGGTTTCAGGACAAGAAACCTACTCACACTTGCAGGAAAGGAACCAAATCCCTGTCGCATGGGAGGTCTGGGGACTTTCTGCTCCCCAAACCAAGGCTTGCAGAACCAAAAAGGCAAAAAGCTGCCATTCTCTCAGAGCGGATGTGCTGGGAAGGAGCATGTACCTCTGTGGTGCTCGTCGGGAGTTAAGTGTGTCTGAGGCCCCTGTCAAAACCTCCCTTTCCTTGCACAGTGAAAGCCAAGCACCTGGTGTCCTGACTCTCCAGCTCCAGCAAGGACAGGGGGGAGGGAGGTGCCCATCACCTCTGCACCCTCCTGCTGGCAGCATTGCCCAGGGACCTGGTGTCTGAGGACACCAAAAGCTGCAGAGCCACCTTTAGCTTGCTTGAGGCAGAAACCTCAGAGAGCCTCTATAGGAGACAGATCACTTTGAGACAGGCACCGAGGAAACAGCATTAACTTAAACAGAAAATGCAATTAAATGAAAAACTTGAAATGAGGAAGATTGTTGGCTGTCTTACCAGGAAATTACTGTCCCTTAATGTAGTTAAGCAGACAGGCCCCAGGGCAGCTGAACAGAGTACAAGGAGTTTTGTAAAGGGCAATGCTTAGGATAAGTCCAAGCACTGGAAGGGGCAGCATAAGCAGACACAGTTGGACAGTGAACTCCTGAATGCTTAGGGGTGGCAGACACCTCTAAAGATGCAACTCCTTTGCAGGAGACTAGTGGAACAGGGTTGATGTTCCAGCATCAGCAGGTGACAGTCCCTGCACAGTCACAGGATGTCCTGATGCAATGTGGTCCCCTTTGTCCTGGGGCAGAGTTGCCATCTCCTTGAGCCTGGATCCAGTCAGGGTTGTTAATGAGCATTGAGGACAGGTTTCAGAAACATCTAAAATCAGGATGAATGACTTCTCCTCTGCAAACATGACTCAGCAGTATCCATCCTCACCTTCTTTGCAATCAGCTTTCCTCCCCAGTGCTTGCTCAGACTGGCACTCCTGGGGTGATTGGCTAGTAGCAGTGCATGCACTTTCTCCTGTGCTATCTCTTCAGGGAAGAGGCTGCAGAATGAGCTGTTCTCAATCCAAGGATCTGGCCCAAGGCAGCACTTTGCAGTAGCACTTCACCAGGCTCCTCCTCCATATCCCCATGGGCAGGAAGCATCATCTGACCCAAATGTCATGCTGACCCTTTCTGCAGGTGAGGGTCCCTCCAGCAGTTTTATCTCTGAAATCATGCAATGGAGTATAGCTGCTGAAAGTAAAGGACTTCCCTCACTCTTTCCTTGGATGGCTGAAAATGTTGAAGGCAATGGAGAGAGGGCATGAAAAGACCTCTGAGTGGAAATAAACATAAAGAGAAATACATAGGTATAAAAGAAAGAGCTACTTTTGTTCATCCAAACTTGAAGCACAGCCCAAGCCCAGAAAATCTCCAAGGACAGAGTGAATTAGTGATAACCCTCAGGAACATGGAACAAAGAGTGTAATTGAAAACAGCGTCATATTCATCACAGAGAACAGAGCAGTTAACTCCGCTGGTAAAAATGTCAGCTAAAAGATTTCCTATTTGAAATGGCAGGTAAGTTGGAAAAGGTCTTCTGGCAGGTTCCAAGCTTTCTGTAATCCTTGAGCATGTTTCACCAGTTTAGAGCTATGTTCATATTTATGCTAATAATCCCTTGTAAATACCAATTTAAACACAAATTCCTGAAGATGAAATTGATCAGATATTTCTGTAGATGAGTGCTGAAGATCTGAGAACTTGCATAGCACATATTGTAGTATGAGAAATAGCAGCAACCTAATAATACTAACTGCTTAGTAAACATATGGAAATGAGCAGAGAGCATTGAATACTTAATACAGCTTCTCTGGGAGTGTTAAAGACTGCCTTAAAACTGTGGGTAAGGAGGTGAGGGCTTGGCAGCTTCTTCTGAGCAAGGTAAAGCATAAGATGTTAAATTATGCATTTCAAGATCCAGAAAAGTTGGTGAAAATATCTTCAAAAGAAAGACTTAAGTGTCAAGATTCCCTGTCTGCTACCTTCTCCCTATACACAGGCAAAATATATCTTCATCCAAGCCTTATGTCTGGCAGAAATTTGGATTTATCATACCTATTGCTGAGTTCATGTTGGAAGGCAATTAGTGAAAGAGCTTGAGCAGAGGCCATCAATATTTCTCTGCTTGATTAAAAAACCCATCTGGAGCTGGCAGTGAACTAGCCTGCTATTGGCAGGGGTTATTTAGTGCATCACTGTTCCTCTGTGAAACCTTGCGTTTCCTCCATTATCACAGGGTGAGATCCCTGTGGGTGGAAACTTGAGAGATGGCTTAAAAAGTGAATATGAAATGGTGTGAGACTGTGACACTTGTGGAAAAGATCGGCCCTAGAGGCTGCTGGCTCCCAGGATTTTGGTATGACAAATCTAACCGAGGGACCAGCATCCACTGGGGTTTAGCTCATCGTTTACTCCTTTATCTGTTTATCATGATAATCAAGGGTGAAGTACCTGTGTCTCCTGTGTTGTAACCCCAGCAGTCTAAGGAAGTAAACAGAACAAGACCCGGAGGGAGAGATAACATCTTGGTTTGCATCATCTCTAGCAGCTAGAAAAAGAGGCAACAGGAGCTCTTCTTCAGCTCTGAAATCTTACTGATGTAGGGCTGTGTGGGCTGAACACAGAAGGGAACAAAGAAAGGTAGAAGGAAAACCTACCTTAAATGAGCCTTTATTCCCACATTGTTGATTTACTGGGTCCATTTTGTCTTTGGAGCTAAATCTTCAGCCCAGAAAAAGGGGTTGAAGATCTAAAGCATGCCTGCTTGTTCCAGCTGCTCCAGTAAAGGTACTGTCCATCCTTACTGCCTTTCTCCTGGTCACAGTTTTGCACGTATGGATAAATTAGTCTAAAATCTCTTGTTCCATTTCTCTTGATGGGAATTTCATACCTGGTGAAAGGGAAATTGAGTCGTGCATGAGGCATAGGGGAAAACCCTACCTGTGGCTAGAGAACAGAGGCAGAGGCTGGCCAGGAGTTTTATCCAGCTTTATGTACTGGGCCTAGGGCAAAGATGGGACTTTCATGTATTTTTCCAGAGTCCGCTGCCAGGATTTTAACGCACCATCCTCATGTGGTTTGTAGCCCACCCCAAAGAAGGACCTTCTCTTGTTCCTGTTAGCAGCTGTGGGAGAAAGGCCACAGTGAAACTTCCTTTGCTGCAATTTGTAACACCAGTTTATTAGCATGGCACAAGACTGGGGGATCACTTGATCTCTGTTTCCCAGCCAAAGGTAGTGTGCAGGTAGTGTGGAGCAGTGGTGGTCAGCATTTTAAAGGGTTGGACAAGAGAAAAAGTCTAGTTCCCCTGATAAGGGGCTGAGTGACTGAGTAGGTCTGTGGTTGAGGAGGAGGAGAAAAAGGGGAAAATAAGGTGATGAAAAGTTCGAGACACAGTGGATACAGTCTCATCAGTACTGGTTTTAAATGCGTTTCCCATTTTCATTCAAAACAATGGATTCCAAAGAAAGCTGCTCCCAGGAGTGGAGTCCTTCAAAGCTGAAATGCGTTATCTTGGGTGAATCACTGAGTCATTAACAAAGGAAACCAGCTTGACTGCTTATTTTTAAACCTGCTTTTCTCAGACTTCTCTGGAAGTGGAATTTCACAGCCCCTGCAGCCCAGCCTTCGCTTGCTGCTGGCAACCACCTGCCTAGTAGAGCTGTGGAGCAGCACCTCGATCACCTTCCTGTGCTCAGATGCTTGAAAGGGGCTGCAATACCACTCATAGCAATATGAGTTATTTTTCACCAGTACTAGGACATTATTAAGTCCTTTCCAGCTGGAGGCTGGTACATTTCCTTTCAAGGTTCAGAATGCGAGGATAAAGAACTGTGGAAAAACTCCTTCAATCACTGCTGGGACAAAGCCCTTGGATTTGTTCAAATACTTGGGCACAGATTTAGCTCTGCCATAATAGGGCATGTCACTGTTCAAGTCCTGCAGTTTGGATGCAGGATGCTATCAGTGGTAGGGACTTCAGGCTCAGCTCTGCTTTGGCCATTGAGGTGGGACTGCACAGACAGATGTGTCTGTATATAATGGGATTTTTGATGGGCAGCATGTATAATGCTTTACTGTGGAGTTTAGACTGTCCTGTAAACCTGTCCAAGACTGCAAGAGCTGGGAGAGTATGCTGCAAATTAAAGAGAGACTGTTTTCTTCCCAGGACATTTCTAACTGGCCAGTTCCTGCTCACTTTCAATGTGCCTTGGCTGTTTGAAACTCACATTTCTTAATAAAGGGTTGGTATTTTAGCGAACTCTTGTGTGGAGCAGAAATAAGAGTCCTTGAGGTGATCATGCCTGGTGCTAGGAAGATTTCTTTCTCCAACTGTCACCTGTTTGTGAAGATGGTGGACACGGTGTTGCACCGTTACAAGAATGCTCTTTTCAAATGCAGGATTTTTGGGGTTTGTTTTGGGTGGGTTTTTTTTTTTACCATCTCTCAGTCTGCAGTACACAGACGCATAAGGGTCATGCTTGGAGCTTGTGCCCAGAGAAGGAGTATCACTGTCATCCTTCTGTTATTACCCTTCTCCTTCGTGTTTGTTTTTACTAAATGCCAGTAAAGAGGAGGGAATCCCAGTGCCACAGAACAACTGGCTTCACAGAGCACCTTGGTCTTGCAAAGAAGCAGGGGAAGCAGATGTTGATAGGCAGTGTCTGCACCTCTGTTCCTGCATTTCAGTGCTGTTTTGGACTGGACCTTTGGCTGTGTTGGGAAAGGAGTTACATGTTTCCTCCTTGTGAACCCCACAGAGAGAGACCTGCCAGATGCACTGGTGAGGATATCAAAACCTCATCTCATGAGACCTTCTCCCAAGGAAAGGAGTAGAGCACATGCACTATGAGAGCTGTTTAATAATAGATCTGAGACAACAGCACAGGATGTCATGTAGAGGGATCTTCCGCACTGAAGAATGATGGAAAGAGAACTGGCTAAGCCTTTTCCCCACCATCTGTTATTAAAGCATCTCATTTTTGCCAAGATCCTTCAGTTATCTGCAGAAGCTTCCCCATGATGCTGTTTTTCTCTCCTTGAGGGTGCTGAGGATCCTGCAGGGCTTAAAAATCTGTCTGGACCCTTCCGCTTTTGCTCAAGATCATTCAAAAAAATGCAATAATAGGAGACTTGTACCAAGACAGGGTGTTGGTCCTGCTGGCCAAGGATGTGAAACACAGCATGTTTTGTGTCACAGGTGAGGGCACTTGTATGTTGAGAGAATGCAAAATATATTTAAAAAAAACCAAAAAACATTTGAGTTACATTTTAACTGAAAAAAATTGCCTGGAAAAGAAATAGTTATTCTTCACCTTTGATCAATTTTAAAAGGATCCCCAGGCCATTGGGTGCTGTACATTCCATGGTGGTTTCTGAACTCAGGTATCAAATCATTTCCTTGGGTCAGATGTCACCTTGCCTGGCAATGCTATGGTGGAATAAAACAGCTGAAGGAAGGACGTTTGTTAGACCATACTAAAGTAATTTTTGCCCCTAGGCAGAAAGAAATCTTTTGTTACTCTTCATCTTTCTGGATCAAGCCAAGGTCATCCCATGCAGGAAGACCTACCAAAAATTATTTTCACCTGAAGATTAGCAGTTTAACATACTCATTACCTGTGTCTTAGAGTTTGGAAGAAACTGGGAAAATAATTTTCACTGAATTCTTTCTTCAGACTACCAGAAGGGAAATACCTGGATAACTTCTTCCCAACATTTCCTAAGCTCCCCTCAGCTCCCACTTTCAGTTTTCTTTTGTTTTCATTGACTCTCTTCATGCTTTTCATTCATGACAGTTGATGCTGTTTCCACCCATCAAAGACACAGCTCATCCCTGCCCCCCCAGCCCATTAACAGGCACTGAGGTACGGAAATGCAGTACATGGGAAGCACTTCAGGAAACCTCTCTGGATCAGACTCTCACCAGTGAAATAATGCCATCTCCCACCAGACAGAAAGGTGGCCCTGCCTAACTTTTTCTTCTCATAAGAAAATACATCTAACCAACACCATAATATGGTAAGGTAAACCAGCAGATTATGCAGAAAAAGGGGAAAATGCTGAAACTCAGCTGGACTGTTTGCCAGGATGGTATTACAGGGCTGGCAGTGGAGACAGCTTCGTTGAGTACGCTTCCGATCAAAATCGACTGAAAAGCATCGGTCACACTGGATTTTAATTAGCCTAATGGCCAAGCCTAAAATTCAGTTGGATTTATCAATTAGAGATTCTGTTAGCTCTCCTTATTTTATGCAACATTAATGCTCAAAGACCATTCCAAAACAAAAAGACATTACCCACACAGTATGACATTTAAATATAGAAAGTGCTTCAGGTCTTAACTACACAGAAATCAGCAATATAATTTCAGAAGTATTATTTGATCAACTTATTTTTATTAAAAATATTTCTTTAAACAGGCTGCTTAGGCCATATTGCGCTTGAATCAGTGAGGGCATTTTTTTTTGAAAACCCTTAAGATCATTCCTAGAACTATGTGCCCCTGCAGAGTGGACCTGCCTTTTCCTTTTGGGGGTCATTGACTGTCTAATTTTATTTGCTTATTTTATAAGGCATGATTCCTCTCTCTACTGATGCTTATTATTTTCAAGTCATGAGGTATCAATCCATACTACCCATACTGGTAACAACGTATTTTTCTTTCTTAATGCAATAAGGTTTTTCTCTACCAGACTGCCTTTTGCTCGTGTCAATCACATAGTCAGGTACCTGTGAAAAAGTGTACCATAAATTAATCCTAAAGAAAATCCTAAGGTTTGTTTTTATTCTAAATGAAAAAAAAAAAAAAAATCCAATAAAAAGAACAACCCCAAAACCCCAAACCACAATTTTTCTGTAAACGTGTTTTGTTTGTTTTTATTTGGTTTGGGAACATGGGAGTGTTTTCTTCCACTAATACTGGATCAGGTAGTTCTGATACATCACCAACTTTTGTTTCAATAACAGGGAAACAGATATAGTCTAGTACCTACCCTATTATTACAGCTAATATTCAACTATATCAAAGTCCAGGTAAAACAGCTTCAAGCTATTATGAAACAAAGCATTTTGTCACAATAGAGAAATGAGTAATTCAAAATGATTCACTTTGGATTTGAAAAATTTTATCCAAAGCCACTCTACTTTAAAAAAGCATTTCTAAGACAGAAACCCACTACTTTAGAATTGCATTTGCTTATTTATTAGCATAAAATCACAGCCACCTTTTGTAGCCTATAGGAAGGGAAACACATTTGTTAAACTCTTTCTTCTCCTGCATCTGCCATGGATAAAACCAGACCTGATCTGAGGAAGTTGTAAATAAATTGTGGTTTGGTGATTCAGTAGCTGTAGCTCCTGTGCCATGATGGGGCTGTTGGCTCGAGAACTGGGCAAAGGCCGCACACTGCTGGGTGTGCTTTCCAACTTCAAGACACCATCCTGCACTGTTTCCACAAGTCAGCTGTGTAATGGAGGTGAGACGACTTGGAAAATAATAATGAGGTTTAATCTAACTGAAAAGATTTTCTTTACCTTTGGAAGGCTTCAGGTCCCAGATCAGCCGATGACCTTCAAGATCTATGGTGGAAAGTCCAACAGCACTGACAATCATTACATAAATTATCCTCCCTGAATGCAGAATAATCACCGCAGTTAATACAGCTCACTAGTTAAATTTACTTTATTGTATTTCACACAGCCCTATTCACACTTTAAGACCCAATTTGTTCCTGTCTATTAGAAAATGTATTGATTTATTTTTTTTTTTCCAGTTTTAGCATGCTGTGGAGCCTCTTGCAGGAGTATTTACATCTGAGAGCGAGCCCTGCTGCCCTGGAAGATGCTCTGTACATCTGGACCTGAGGGAGTGAAGGTTATAATAGTTAATAAATGCCAGGACAACATGAAAAATCGCATGTAAAGAGCCAGCAGCCAGTCTATGGACTGAAGGTCCATTTTCTAAGGAAAATGTATCTATAGGATTCATTAAATATTTCAATATTCCAGAGAAGGATAAGGGGTGATTCCCTGGTTTTGAATCCCCAAAAGTGGTGCAGCTGTGTGAACAGGCGTGCATTAAAAGACGGCGACTTTCAAGCTGGGTGAGTGCTTTCATACGTTATGCTTGTTCAGTGTCAGTTAATTAACATTGCCTTCAAACAGGAGATTTTGGAACTGAAACAGTTCAAGGTTTTTATCCCCAACATCAGTTCAGAACACAAGTAGTCTTATAGAAATGAGTAAGTATACTTAGCCCAAATCTTATCCAAATTCTTGAAGACTACTTGTTCTCCAATAAGCAGCATAAAATTTACCTCTACCTTCATTTTGTTCCCAGTTGACTTGATGATTAGATGTTTGGAAATACCATTCTGATCATCGAGGAGCAGTATCCACCTATGGCAGATTCTTTTGATTTAATAAAGACTGGGAAGCAGAAAACATGGAGACGCCGTCCCTGCCTACAGAGAGTTTGTTGATTGCTTCCTTCTGGGTTTTGCTAGCATTTTGCATGTGGCAAAGGTTATTTTTTAGCTAATGATCTTACCTGTTGAAATAACTACTAAAATCTCTGCACAGGGTGCATTTGGAGGGAAAAACCCTATGACTGTATAACTTCCAGATGAAAAGGACTGAGGGGAAATAGAACAGGGGGAAAGATGTAATTTTGTCAATTTTAAAAATACAAAGGCTTTGGAAATGTAAAGCATTTTGTCTCAACACTTTCAAACTGCTCTCAAACTTTTCATTTGAAAGAACAGCTTTTTTTTTTTCTTCTTTTAAAATCTGACCCAAATTTTTAATGAAAGAAAATTATGAAACTGTTTACAGTGAATCAGAGCTTTTCATTCCAAGCCAAACAAAAAGTTTCAGGTGTACTCAAACTATTTTGTTTAACTGATTCATCTAATCGTTGTTATTCTCATTTTGGTTAAGCCTGCATTGCTTTGCCCTTGGGAAGAAGAATGCATTAGTCTCCCATTTCCACCTGCAAAGTTTCAGAGAGGGCACATGGCAATTGCACTTGCTCTGTGAGGAAAAAGATAAGATGTGATGATGATTTAAAATTAGAGATCTGCCTGGGAATAACAGAGACAACAGCCTACATTACAGCAGGCATTACTTGGCCCCCCACTCTTCTCAAATTAGTTATTTAATCCTGTGACTGTTAGCAGCTTTGCAATGACTTCTCTTTTTAAATCTTTAGTTTTAAGCAACCCTGGTTCCTTGAGGTGCCCATGGAACCAGGGCTGTGTTAGACATGTGCCCTTTCCCTGGCAGTCCTTTAGTCTGGGTCCTGATGTCCAGCCAGCCCCACCCGCACAATGATTGTTCACAAAGTCCCATTGCATAGAAGTTATCATGCACCGTGCAAAGGTAGAAACAATAGGTGAAATACAAATACTGGGATATATGTAACTGATTGGCATTTATGTGCCAGCATGTGGCACCAAATTTTTCTTTAGAATATAGTAACAACCTCACTTGACTATGCTAGAAGAGATATTTGCATCCTTAGGGGCAGTATTCAGCAAGGCGTTACAGTTTCTATGGAAATGCATGTTTTTATTTGCTTGGTATCTGAAATATAATAGCAGATATTGCAAAATCCACACCAGAGGCTGGGTGCTATATATGGCACTGTGACTGTGTAATCCCATGCCCTGTGGAAAGCTTTGCTCTGTGATCTAAGGGCTCACTGGTGTTCACCATTTAATTTGACTCCAGGGAAGCACAGAAGACTAATGAGCCCCTGGACAGCTGAATGCTTACAGTTGCTATTACACAGCTATTCCTTTCCCTAAAATGGAAAGGTTTACATTTGTACATAAATTCTACTCAAAACTGACTTGCTATATTGCTAATAAACCATCCTGATCCTTGCCACAAGTTATCTACAATTTTCACATGAGATAAGGAAAATGAGAAAAAAATAAACGCGGAAAAAAGATGATCAGAAAGAAAAGATGATAAAGTTTTATCTGATAAATGAATGTCATGGTCAAGGAATCCATGGATATCACACCTCAGAGAAAAAAAACTTTATTGGGTGCAACTCAGACCTCTGTATAGACTGACATTGGCAATGCTAAAGGCAAAATTTCTATTGAAATTCACAACACTAACATGGATTTAAAATAATCCTGTTGCAAAGCACAGAAGATGGCAATTCATTTCCAGAATCAGCAAAGCAACTCAGCTTTCTAGAGTGTATAAAAATGTATGTGGGGGTACAACCCACAGAAGCTACTTTGCTAAATGAAAATGTAATTGAAAAAAAAAAAAAATATCCTGAAGGATCCTGTCTGTAAAAATAAATCCCATGTAGGAAGCTGCACTGACAGAAAAAACAAAATTGTCACAGATGACTTTTCCACACTACCAACACTAAAAACTGTTTGAAAAAAAAAAAGGAAACCTCAGCTCAGCTCCCAAGTCTTGTCTGGAAATAGCAGCCACTGTAAATTTTAATTTCAGCGCTGATTGCATGGGAGAAAGCAAAACTAAGAACCCTTCCCAAAGCTGTTACGAAGCTTGAAAAAGCAGCAAGGTTTCGTCATCAGTTCTAGACTTTCTACTTCTTTCAGGGTGAGGGTCAGACCCTGAGAGCTCCTGCTGAGCTGCCCATTTCCAGAGATGAACCAAGAAATAAGGGTGATGATAACCACAGTGATGTGCCCCAAGCAGGGCTGAACCCTGAATGTCCTATCTGAGCTGGAAAAGAGAACTCGAAGATGAAAAATCGATGCTCAAAATTATCATTCCAGTTTATTTTACTGGGTTTTTTGGGGGGATTGATGATTTTACAGAAATTCCCTGATGCTGTCAGACTTATCTTGTTCAAAACTGTTGGTTGTAGGGTGGCAGGTTGTTCCAGGGCCTTGCTCCACAAATATGCCAAATATTTTGATGGTCTCCCTTGTTATCATCCATAAGTTACCTCACACAACGGTGTGTTACAGTCCCAAGCAGGGGTGGCCCACGCATCCCTTTGTCTCCCACCCACACAAAGTGGCCCCCTGTGTCACTGTCTAAAATACAGCAATGTGCTGCAAAAATCATTCTGAATATTGAGGAAGTTTTAGAAATATCCCTTCCCAGACAGTTCCAGATGAGAGAAAAAAAGCAAAAAAAAGAGGAGGAGGTGTTTGGATAACCTCAGAGGGGTTGGTGCTGTCTTTCTCACGCCCATCACTGAGATGGAGAGTGTTCCCATACCAGTCTTGATCCTGAAAATTTCTGCTGCAGTTCTGGGGATGAACTAATCACTATTGAGAACTTGTGAAAGATTTAAAAA
>JAAGNO010018643.1:51881-112835 GCA_033439905.1 Ceryle rudis
GTCTTGATCCTGAAAATTTCTGCTGCAGTTCTGGGGATGAACTAATCACTATTGAGAACTTGTGAAAGATTTAAAAATAAATCTCTGCGTATGTGTGCTGGTAACACTTAAATATGTCCCCAGAGCTTTATCTGGAGAAAGTCTGAACAAGCCATCATGCGGTGACAAGCTAATGACCACTCTGGTCTCCATTTCTCAGTCCTTAGTCTGCGTGACCAGCCGTGTCCAGAATACGGCAGCACGCATCAGGCCTCAATACAACAAAACTTCTGAGAACATTTCACTCTAAGTAGACACTTAAATCTTATATTAGTATCAGTGGGACATAGGCAGCTGCTTAAACACTTTATTGAACAGGAATAGACTTAAGCAGGCACTTACATGCTTTGCTCCATCAAGACATAAACTAGCTCTGAAGCAAATCAATGAATTTTCCTTTTCTATATGCACATGCATAAAACATGCACCTGAGCTGAACACTAAATCAGAATGTACTTTCTCCCCTAGTCTAAGTAAATTCTTGTTTGCTCCAGACTCAGTTCCTGCCAGATATTTTTCATTTCAGCTCTACTAACAGTCACAGCGGGCTCAGCTTTGGTATTTTTAACAAAGTTATTCTGATGGGCACGACGGAGCACATTCTGCATGCGGCGCATAGAGAAATAGGTACGCAGGGCCCATTAACAACAACAATACCAGTTTGCCATAGCAAATCTAATAAAATAACACAGGTGGAGAAATTAGAATCATTAATCTGTCTCTAGATCCAGACTTTTACCGGTCTGGAAAGGAAGGTCTCCAAATTATGAAACTTGCTGAAGTGCGCCTACCTAATAGCAATAAATTAGTTCTCCCCCTATCTGTTTTTCAGCCCAGCTGCCTGGTAGGTACACACGGAGGCACCTACTAGCTTTGCTGTGGCTGAGGCTTTGTCAGCATTACCATTATTGAATCTGTTTTCAGAGTTTTATAACTTGCCTGGGAAAATTTACTCCAGGCTCAGAGCTGACATTTAAAGTGTCAGCTAAGAAGAGATTAATTCTTGAAGTGTATTTTTGAATGTGTATGGCTGGGGTTTTTTTTAAGTTGCATGAAAATAAAGGGAATTGGAAGTTGACAGGTTGGGATGCTTTTCCTAGTAATAAATATTTTCAGCCCCATGGGGAACCTTCTAGTTTTGTTTTTATTTAAGTCATAGACTTTGTTCTCACTCCCCAAGGGCTTGATGAAAAACAGCTTATTCACTTTAGCTGAGACATGCTGGGGGGGTAGAAACTGTCCTGACATAGCAGATTTCAAGAGGGAATCACTCCATGTGCACCATTAGCTCAATCTTCTTACCCAACAAAGCCCATGCAGAAGGTGTTCCATGTAACGAGCTGGATGGCTCCAATATATACTACCTACCTCTGTACATGGCAGGAGGGAGATGGGCGCTCCACAGGCAGCAGACTGCAGGTAAAAGCCACCCAGGGGGTTTGCACTGGTACAAGTGCAAACTACCTGCACTCCGACAAGGATGGAGGAGCAGAGCACCTACATGCAAACCAGTCTCCTTGCACTGGCAGTGCAGGTAGCCTCTGTTCCTAACCTGAGACCTAACTCTACTAAGCATTCCTTTGAATACTTCTTACCATGGGTCTTAGGACTATGCCTGCACTTTTACTCTCCCAGAAGCATAAAATCAAGGATCTCAAATACCAATGTTTATGAGGCACCATCAATTAACATTTCTGATGGAAATGCAGGAAGGTCTTTTAAGCATGCAGTTGATCCTACATGCTCTAAGAGGAGTATTCCCTTCTCCCATACATCCCTAACAAAGAACAGGTGGTCAGACACTGCTTCTGCTTCCACAGGTAGTTTATACCATGATGCTCTTAAATGAAAGAGAAGGTTCCTCTACAGACTCTGCAGCTTCACAAGACCCTGATGATGATGCAGCACCTCGGTGAGACACTGTGACACTCCTCCTGGTGACTGCAGTGAGACCAAGTTTTCATCCTTCCCTTCCTCTGTCTTTCACTGTCCTTAAGATGCAGCCTGGATTCTCGTGACGTGCTTGCTGGGTATATATCTGCTTTCGAACATTATCTTCCTGCTCCAAATTCTCCTCTAATGGTTTTCCTTGATGTGAATTTAAACCCACCTTGTGGCTGGTCTTTAAGAGAAGCCCCCTTGCCTCCCAGACTGCTGTACTCATTTTGTGTCTTAGCGTTGCTCAGGAAAGAACTAATTTAGCCAAGGCCAATCTAAATGACAAACTAAGTTTTTCTCTAGTGGGTTTTTACACTTTTAAAAAAGCAGAATGATTGTAAAGACAGTTTAGAGCCAAGCGTCTGGCAGGCACTGCATTTGTCACTAGGGAGACAAGGGCCATCAATCTAACCAAATTGCTGTGTCTATATGAAATCCTTGGCAATAATCAGGCAGTGGAAAAAAACAGAAAACAAGCACAGATTGTAGGCTTTGCACACGCAGCCTTGCAGGAGCAAAAATGAGACATTTCTTGTTGCGCCTTTCCTCTGCCGTTTTGGGCTGTGCGCGGCTGGTACAGGCTGGCATCTGCCACCCACCCAGGCAGCAGTGTGAGCCTGCATGGAGGCAAGGAGCACCACTCCCCACCTTGCAGCCAGCTGCAAGAGACCCGGGAGGGATCTTTCAGAGCCCATCAGGGACAGCATCACTTGGTAGCAATTCAGTAGCCACAAGGGCCAGGAGTCCACTTGCAAAACTGTTGCACAGCACTCCGGAGACAGAGTCCCACTCGAGACCTTCCTACCCTTACAGGCAAGGAAGACAAAAGCAAGAGCAAGGCAGGACTGAGGACCTTATCCAGTTTTCCTGATCTGCAGCCACAAATAATTCCCCACCTTCATGTTTTAGAGGTCCTAGGAAATTAGCATCTCTCAGCCTCTTCTAGGTGATTTTTCTTTGTAAAACACGCTGGACCAAACTTCCAGCAGTTTCCAGACAAAATAACTCCAGTGATGCTCCCTCTGGCAGGGGCTCATGAAAGTTTTCCCGTGATGGTGACGATGGCATGCTCACCCCAGTGCACCAGAACTTGTGTGCGTAAGTCGTGTGTTGATTATGAGGATTAGGTGTTTAAATCCCTCTGCTCGGTAACAAAACCATCTCTTTTCCCGAAACTGCGCTATCAGTAGCCTGATTAAATCCCACTAATTTACATTTGCCCGATACCTTCCTCTGCTGTGATGGACTTTGTGAGCGGACCAGATCACAGCAGATGTTTTTTTGCAAAATGCCTCTATGCTAGGGAACGTGCACCCAGGGTAGCCAGGAACCCTTCAGGCAAAAGGACCACGCCACAGACAGTCAGATACTTTGGCAAAGCCTGTTTGTAATGAGATTTTAATTTGTACCTTTCTGTAATCCAGTGCTGGGTTATTTTGCAATAGCAATGTACTCATTCTGTTCATATTTACTGGACAGCCTGCTCCCACAATGGGGTCAGAGCAATCCTGTCTCTGATGCGAAGTGGCTGCAGAGTCTGCTGTGCTGAACTGCCCTCCAAATTAGGTCTTAATGATGGCTTGTGAACTATGGTTCCTGACTACTTTTGCTTCCTATTCCATTGCTTTGCTGGATATCAGAATGCAATTTCATTTCAGGCAAGTTTGCTCAGGTTCCACACATATGCTTTCTCTTTTCTCCTTGTCCCAGGTACTCAGCGTGATTAGATTAGGGCTACTTTGAGCATTATTCATAGAAATCCAGCTTTTGCCCAGCCTTCTTCTTCTGCTATATGTCCCATCCTTATCCTCTCTTTCAAACTGACGATCTGATTTGTAAGTGATATCAATAGTTTTCTTATACCATTTTTGTCTTACTTTGTAAATCATACTCCCTTTGTGGCACACTGTCAAACGCTTCCCTGAAATCATGATAGATGATGTCCTCTATTACATACTTATCTAGCAATGCCCCAATGTACTCAGAGAATTCAAACACATTTGTCAGGCAGAAGACTTCCCGCATGAATGCAGCAGTCACTCAGAAAGTCCTGGTGATACCTGCTCCAAGTTTGGAGGACATCTGATGCAGGTTTGCTCTGCTTTTACTGTCTGTTAAGTATCATTTCATGGGGCCCTGGTTTTCAGATGGTGAGAAACGAAACTAGGGGAGGTACCTGGAGGATGAGAAATCTTTAAAAAGATAATAAGGACAAACTCCCAGGTGCCAAATGCTGCTTTTCCAATTCCTGGCAGAGACAAATTAACATTCCTGTCACCCAATCTGTCCTTTTCATCAAGAAGTCTTGTACGTGAACATCTCACCAGCACTAGTGGTACTGTGTTCCCCAGAAAGTGTGCAACACCTGCAATCAGGAAATCTCAGCAGTTTGGTGTGGAAAGGCACATCTTTGCACAGACAGGACCCCTGCAGTGCTCTAGGCTGGACTTCAGTGCCCCCCCACACCCCCAAGAGACCCTGCTGCCAAGGAAGCCCATGGGACACCAGCAAGGAAGTGGTTAAGAACAAGCATCTCCAAGATGACAAACAGCAGAGCTGGAGAACCTCAAAAGCCCTGCAATATGTAGGCTGGCATATGTTGGCTCCTCATATGGTTGGTTAGGTTATCCTGTGAGTGATGATGCATTTGCATGTAGAAGTCACTGTAGACATTAGAAGTGCCATCTGTACCCTCATGTGACAACTGTCCCTTGTCAGAGCCTGTCCCACATGTACTTCCTGAAACTACCCATGTCATTTAAGTAGTTGTCTCTCCCTGGAAATGCTCTTCTGGAAATCTGAGCAGAAATTTATAAAGTCTTGCAGTGTTTTTCTGCTCCTTTTCTCTCTTAGAGGAAGGAGATCTGACCCACTTGCAGATATCATAATTTGGATTCAGTATATATTGCAAATCCTGAAGTATATTAATAAATAACTTCCATTGCCCCATTTCCTATCTGCCAGGCCCACTTTTATTTCATCAGCAGGTTGGTTTAGCTGATTAGGTAAAACGAGGTCAAAGAAAATCAAAGCAGCATATTCAGTGTAGCTTCCTTGGAGACCTCCACTTCCCTCCCAGCTATAGGAGGAGGGTGCAGCAGAGATGTCTTGACATACAGTTTTGTCCTCCAAGATGGCTTTTGGCAGCAGTTTCCACAGCATCTCTCAGTGCAGGCTGTGCCTGCAGACAGATGGAGCTGCTGGACACTCCTGGAGGATGAAAGATGGAGGACATAGAGTAGTGCAGACCACACAAACTGCTTGTCTGTCCTGGTTTCACTGGGATAGAATCATAGGCCTGCCATGGTCTGCAGGCCGTTAGCAGTTTGGAGTCAGCCAGAGCAGCTGCCCTGAGTTGGCCACAGGTGTATCCCAGACCAGAAACACCCCTCTCAGTATAAAGGGGGAACTTTGCTGAGGGTAGAATGGTTTTCTGCTGGGTTCTTGTATTTAGGTTCCTACTCTGTCTTTTTCTGGCCCTTTTCTTGGGAACTGCCTTCCTCTTTGCTGGGGCCACCCTGTGTTTGCTGGGTTAAGTATAACCTTGTTTGCATTATATTGGTATTAGTTTGGCTGTCTTGTTAAACCTATTTTTTCAATTTGACCTGTGAGTATCCTCTCCTTTTCCTGATGCCCTGTCTTGGGTGAGGAGGGGTCATCATGTAATAAAGCAGCTACTGTAGTTGAGCTCTGGTTACAGGCTAAATATAGACACTGTTGCACTTTGTAGTATTTTTATTTGAAAAAATAAATATTTTCTAGGGCTCCCTACCCTGCTGGGAAAGGTGTGCTGCCCATGTTTGTGCTCTTTATGGAAACTTCCTGGAGAAGCTGTTAGCATGCAGCTTGGTGTGCCTGAAGAGTATCAGATAAATAAGGTATATGTGGGACGTACCCAACATGCAAGCTATCTATTTTTTTTCATGTGTTTTGTGCCTGGAAGTCATTGTCTCAAGGAAAAAGATGGGGCTTGGACTGGCAACACTAAACCTAAAGGAACTTCCAGACTAAACCTCCACTGGGTCTCTGTATAGGTAACTAAGGGCAGGCCAGGAGGGTTTGGTGGCATCCTGCTAAGGCTGGCATGAGTTCAAAACCATATGATGCCCTTTGAGCTGAACTATTCTCAGTGAGAGCTGCAAGGAGTGAAAAAGGTGTTTTCTCAGAGTGCTCTTCTGCAAGCCCCTGTATAAGGCTTATGCATGGACCAGCCCAAGGACATCACCAGATGGATGCTCTGGTTTTGCTTCCTGCCAACTCTCTCAGAAAGGCAGTTGAGCCCCCAAAGCTCAGACGCTGCTGCTTGCTTGCTGCCCCTGATGTCCTGCCTTCTCCACATACTTTGCAGACCTCCAAGGTGGGTGCAAATCAACGTATGGAATGGGTAGCTTCACATTGCTTCTGGGAGCAATTTGTTTGGGAACAGAAAAGTATTTTAATGAAAGATTACAAATTGAATTTTAATGGCAAACAAAGGGTGAGCATTGTCACTGCATCAGCAGTCTTGTGAACAGTCTCTTGAACCTATAAATAAATGCTGGTCAATCCTCTGCATTAAACTAGCTAATTATCAAGGAGCAACTCTGCATTTTATAGCTTCTCCCCACAGATATGTCGTACTGGTGCACCATCTCTGTAGTGTACCCGGGTGGATGTTGCACCCCTCTGATGGACAGGTTATCCTCAGATCAGTGCATGTATTGCTTAAGCTCTAATCAAGTGCCAGAAGCAATAAGAGCAATTAAACAAAAAGGTCTAATGGGAATTTTCATCTTCTCTCATCTAAATGATGATGGATATTAGTGTAGGATATGTGTAAGAGAATATTTGTGTGAGCTCCCTAGGCTCTGTCTGTCATTATGAACAGTTTGGAGCTCATGGAAGGTTTATCCAATATAAATAAAGCACAGTACTTAGTGGGACCAACCAGCAAGACCAAATATCTCCAGCTTTTCACTAGTTGCAGGGAGAAGGTTTCATCTTCTCACTTTTCCATGTTTGATTGATTTCCTTTCCTTTGGTTTATAACCCAGGGAAAAGCAATATTAGTAAACAGTTTCATTACTTGTGTCCAGTAAAATACTGAGACTGGATTTTCAAAAGCACTTGCTGGCTCAGGGGGTGTGAGTTTACTGAAATCATTTGGGTGTAGGATTTTAAAATTGGACACAACTTTCTATGTACAAAGTTATTTACCTCCTCCTTGCCAAAAGAAATTTGCTTCCACAAATTTGTTAAAGCTTACAAAACATCTTTAAGTCAGCAGTTTGTAGCAAATAAAGTGATATCATTCCACCCCCCTGCCCCAATAAAAGGCTTGAATAGACATTTTAGTGACCTTGTGAAAATCCAATGTAAAACTCCCTGTTTCCTGTAAGAAAAATCCCAGCTGATGATTATCTGATGACTGAGTAACAACGAAAGAAGGCTGTAGTAAGGAGGACACTGAAGATGTTGTTGTGGCAGAAAGACTAAGATAAGCAAGGTACTAGAGTAGAGATGACACTTGGGTGCAAAATTAATGGCAAAGCCGATTTGTCACAGAAGAAATGTGTGCAGGAACTTACAAGAAACTAAAATATATTCAGAATGTGAAATGTAGAGAGACCTCAAATTGGCCTGAGAAGTTTACCTCGAAAGTAAGTAAAAGCAACACAATCCCACACCCAGACAGAAAACTCAATAGCAGAAATGGCTCAAGTTCAAAGAAAAGCAAAGATGAGAACAAAAAGCATGGGCTCCAACAGAAGACAATGTGAAGTCTCAGACAAGGTGCTCAACAGAACTGCAATACACACCAGAAATCTCATTACATGAGGAATTAGCCCACATGAAGACAATCAGATTGAAGAATCCCAAATTGCTAGGGCTGGGTTTGGGGGTAAAGTGGCTTAAATGAGTCTGTGAGGCTGCATCTCACTTTAACAACTGCATTTGTTCAGCAGAAATTGCAGTTACTTGCTGAGGACAGTAAAGGTGTGTGAATTTAGACATGTTTGTTGGTGTCAGATTGAAACAGAAATGCAGTTTGGTTTTTATTTGCCCTGTTTTTACATGCAAATCTTCACTTCAGTGATTCATAAAAAAAATCTAGACATCTACAGCTTATGAAACTTTAAACAATTTTCTCTGTCACTGCTGCCATTAGCATAGAAAATTTAAAGCAAAAGTTAGTCATTCATTCAGACGTGGTCAACAGCCTGCAAGGTATTGTGCAGTGCAGGGACCACCATTTGCTGAGGTTCCCTGAGACAAGGTGTTTCCACTGAGACCTCTTTCAATTTCAGAAAATGCCAACAAAGGTCATCATGCACAGGATTTGAGAGAGCTAGGGTGAGTCTGTCTGTCCAAGCTTAGGTGTCTAAAACAACTATCACATCTGGACTCCCGGCCTAGGATGCTGAACCAGGATTCAACATGCACAACAGAGCAATTTATTCTGCGTGAAAAAAGTAGAGCAATAATGCTAAAAAAAAAAATTAAAAAAAAGATCCTAGTTAAAGTGAACACTTGGGGAATAGCAGATTTCACTCGGCAATGGCAGTCTCCTCTTTCATTCTTCTTTTGGAATAATTGCCATTCAACACCAAGCAAAGCAACCATCCTTATCTCCCAGGTAGCTGTTTCCAGGTGTTCATCTCAGGACACTGCCCTGTCCCTCTTTCCATGTGGCTCCAAGCCATCAAAGGGTTTCCAGACAGTTTCAGTGG
The DNA here is from genome assembly GCA_033439905.1 of Ceryle rudis. Lineage (NCBI taxonomy): Eukaryota > Metazoa > Chordata > Aves > Coraciiformes > Cerylidae > Ceryle > Ceryle rudis. Next base: position 60,569 of record JAAGNO010018643.1, read on the forward strand.
TTTCTCATTGCTTATTTAACTTCAGAGCCTTCTCTACCTGCTTGCAAGTTTTCATTCTGGGAAACAATTGCTTGTGATGTGACTCACTCTGCAAATAACTTATGTGATTTCTGCCATCCTGACTCAGCCATGTCCCTGCAGAATGGCAGTCCCCAGCCCCTTGCAGGCAGTGGTGGAGGGGCTCATGCTACCTTCCCTGTTGTCTTTGAGGTGGCTTTGGGCCTGCAACATGACGGGTGCTGCAGAGAGCCCAGGGAGCTCATCCTTCTTGCATGTCACCAGGGTCTATTCTTCCTCAAGTACACCCTCCTTGTGACATATTATGACAATTTTGTGCTGAATAGCAAGTGTACCAAGTTTAATAACCATTGAATAGCTCATAAAAATTTAAACAAAGTCATGAGTTGGTGGTGGGATGGCTGTGGCTGGATTTAATACTTCAGCCCAGGAAAGCTAATTTGTAATTATGTAAACCACCCCTATGGCTGGGTTTTCTACAGCAGTTGAATATGCTGCTATTTCTGATGTCTGCTCGGAGCACCTCTGCCCTTTGCTTTTGGGCTGACACCCCCATTTTATGAAAGGTCCTCCCAGCCCAGCCTGCTGATGCTGAGAAAACCTCCTTGAGCCAATTTAAATCACTGGCTGAGACTAATGGGAATCCAGCAGTGCCAGCAGAGAGCTGCAGGGAGATGCTGCTTGGTGGCAATGCCATTTCTGTACTTCACTGTACCCAGGAGTGGGAAGCTGGGATACAGCTGGGGAGCGGAGGCAACAGTGGCAGCCGGAGGCTGTCCCTAACCCATGGCCCTTCTGCAGCTTCCTGAGGCCAATGAACGTCCATTTTGCTCATCTGCTCTCCAGCAGAGACCAGACACAGTTCCCAATAAAAGGGAACACACCAGGGCAAGGCTCTTGCTGCCTTATGGGAGCAACAGCCAACCTCAGAGGTTTCAGAGTAGCGAAACATCTTCTGAATCCATTTCAGTAAATCATACCATTTGTATAGAAGGGTACAGTTTTAAACTTTGTTGGATTTTCATGTGTGGTTATGCTACAGTTATGTGCATGGTGTGCTACAGGTGTGTGTGTGTATTCATCTTCTTTCAGACTGTCTCCTTACAATACCCTGGTAATTCCTGGTGGCAAGAGGAGCCTGGTTTTGGGGAAAAGCTCCAAGCTGTGTCACAGCAGGGATGCCACATGGGAGATCTTGTCTCAAGACACAGACCTGTAAAAATGACAGTGTTGGTTTTGCTGTTTCTGCAACTGTTTATGTTAATTAGGCACTATGCCTAGAGGATTGCAAAGGTAAAGACACACATATCAGCTCAAAACACCTCTCACCGGACAAAATCTGAGATGTAATACTGTGATATAATAGGAGGAGGAAGGTGCTGAGGGCTGAAGGCAAGTTAGCCAGAAAAACTGTCATTTTTTTCTTTTCTTTTTTGACCATGAGCGACTTGCTTGATCTTTTGGCCTCCTCATTTGTACTGTGAGGATGACAATTATTTACTAGTGTTACCTTTAGTGACAGGGGGATGGTGAATGGAAGATGTCCTAAAAGCCCTATTTGGATCCTAGCAACTAGGAGGAAAATGTTGGGGTTTTAGCCCTCTGGTTCTTACAGAGGTTCAAGAAGGAAAAAGCTAGGAACCTGAAGAGGAACTTGGCCTTAAGGAAACCTTTCTGCAAGCTACAAGGAAGTGAGACTTGGGAGGACTGCAAACCCAAATGCAGTGCTGTTTCTTTCATGTTTAATGGGAGATGCAATGATGTCTTTTCCAGATACCAGAGAGAGAGGAACTACATGGGCAAATAGAGAAAGAGAACATTTTCTGCAAGACCCCTCTGTAACAATACATTTCTCAAGCTTGTTAGAAATAATGCAAGTCTCTCACCAGCATTTACTTTGCCATCTGGGCCAAGGGACTGTGAGGAGCTGTGTCTGCAGTGGGGAGAGCTGAAGCACAGATCAGTTCTGTATAGGGTTTGCTCTGCTCCCAGGCCTCTGCTGTCCCATCGGAACAGCTCGAAGGGTAGGTCTTATGGGCGGGATAGCAGAAGAAGCCCTGGGTTCTCCAAGCCCTGGTCCCAGACAAGAACCTCCTTTCCCATTAGGGGTATTAATCTCGGAAAATGTCAATCCTAAGCATTCACCATTTCTGTTTGCAGTTGCTTATTAGAAACACTCCAAGGTCATACCTAAAATCTGAAAGGACATAGCCAACGCACTGGTTTTTTGACATAGTAAGGGGATGGTCTTTAAGGTCTTAGAGATATTAAATGTGTTAACAGCAATATTTATAAAAGCCTTTAATCCCCCTTTTATCTTGTACATAAATCATAAGCACCTTTATGGTAGGTCCCACTTCCTTTGTGTTTGGAAAGCGCCAAAGACATTTTAGTAGGGACGTGACTAATCACTTGCTAATCATTTATCTCTTGACAAACTCCTAGTGACACAGCCAGAATTATAAATGTCTGTGCCCCATGAATATCCCTATTAACTAAAGGATTATATTTAATTTTTTCTTAATGTATTATATAAGATTTCCATAGGGAAATAAAACCACATTCCCAACAGTCTGTGAAGTAAGGTAGCTCACTTGCAAATGTGCCATACAGAAGAGGATGCAAAAGGATGAAGAAAAGAGGAAAGGAATTGATCAAGGAGTCTGGTTTTGCCTACTTACATTCTCACAAGCCTCAGAATAGTCTAGTAGCCTCACCCAAAGCCAAGCCTGGTTTGACAGCAAGATGTCTAAAGGAATTTGGGTGCTTAAACAGCATGGATTTCAGGGGGATTTGAGTAGCTAAGGGCACAGAGAGCCCTTAACCCACAGTGCACAGAGACACCTCTGCACATCTGTATCTTCATGTGGGAGCCCAGCCTGGTGCAGGCTGTGCCCAGTGGTCAGCCAAGTGTCTGCAGTGCCTCCCTGAGCTCCTGGGCAGACATGACTCATTACTAGTGGGGCTCATGGGCAGCACAGCCATGCAAGCAAAGTGCCACTGCCACAGGGAGATGCCTGATGAACCACCACAGACCTACCCACTTCTTCACATGCAAAAATTGCAGTCACAGAAGGTTATTTCTCTCATCTATCAAACAAATTTCATATCAAATCATCTTTATCTGAGGAGGGCAAGGACAAATAACTTTTTTTTTTTTTTTTTTTTTTAAGTTGGGAGATACTGATTCCCTTAGGGTAACTCATGGCAGGAATCCAGACCAAAATGAAAAGAGGTAGTTGTTGATTCAGTGAAACTACTGAATTGTGTCAGGTTTTTTCTATGTTAAACAGAATGTTTTCTTTGGAAGCTCTACTCTTTTTATACTGAATAACAGCTTAGCAGCACTGCATTCTTCCAAGAGAAGTGGTATTGACAGCTCTATTTTAAGCCTCAGACCAACAGGCTGGTAGGAGCCCATGAGCAAGGTAAACCTTTGTGGGTAAGTCAAACAACTGAGATGTACATCGCACTACTCAGACATGTTAGCTGGGATCAAAAGAGCCCAAGATTTTAGAGGCATATTAACTAGATAATATTTTCTTCATGTTTCATGAAAAGTACTATTTCAGTCTAACTGTGCAAGTGTGATATCCTATGCACAATGGTATGACAGGAAAGGAATAGCAGAGGTTAAAGAAATTATTTTTCATTGCTAATTAATCAAATGGGGGGGGGTAACGGAGAGTCCTGTATGCAGCTGGCAGAAGCACTGATGATTACAAGCTGACAGGGCACACTTGGGGTCTTGAGACAAAAGGGAGTTGTCCGTGGGAGAAGGAACCTTACGGAACATTTCTGGACAATTTGATGTTATTTATATTCTGTAAATGCTTAGTTTTATTTGTAGAGGTAGTGTTTGCATCTTGCAGTCCAAAATTCTTTAAGTCTGACTGCAGAGATGAATGCTTGCTTTGACTGCTTCCACCATGAAGCAAGGGTGAGTATCAGGAGCACTATTAAACAAAATTGTTCCCAGAATTGCTTGTTTAAATCTGTGTTAAACTAGCAAAGCTGAAAATATAATTTAGAAGACAAGCACACACTTGGCTTTTGCCAAGTCAGGTAATGAAGTGAAAATTTTAAGAAGGGCATCATTCTGGAGGAGGGGAAGAAAAGAGTTGAGACCTAGCCCACAGATTAGGAAAGGAGGAAGGATAGAGGTGATGTTTTTCTGGTTAAACTATAACAACTCATTTAATGGAGCACTAAAAAGCTGGTCTGTAAAGCTTCGTGAAGAGGAGGGTGATGGCTGTGGCAGTGCCACTGCCTGAAGGCAGTGCTGGAGGGAGATCAAAGATCTCTTGGGCCCTGGAGCATTTAATCTTCTATGATCCCAACCACTGCCCCATCCATCACTGCATCACCTATGAAGCGAATAACCCATGGCAGCCATCAGCCATCCTAACTGCCAGCATTTCTGCCTTTTCCTGCTGAAGCTGCAGTGGGCATTTAACCCCTGGGAATATTATGGCAGCTGAGTCATTCCCTGAGTTATTGCAGGAAAGGTCATCCATGCGCCAGCTCTCACCTGGCACAGTCACGGGAGCTCTTGATCAAGTGCAGTATGCTGCACATCATACACAGCAGCCAGTCACTTTGGGTTTATTTGTTGCCAAATGGCCTTGGTCTTGCAACTCAATTTAAAATAGGTTAAAAATTCATGTGTCCACAGATGCTAAATGAGACAAGCTATACAGATTTGTCATGCCTGCATGTTCCTGGCAGTGGCCTTGTGCTGTCAGATAGTGCTCGTGGTGTCTCCGGTCATAAAGCTCTCTATGCTTGTAAAAATGTGGGGAACAGAATCCCTGCTCCCAGTTAGCTAACATCCAAAGACTTGGTGTTTAAACAACAAGGATAAATACGATGTAAGCACATTTAGTTAATTTTTAATATATCCAAATGCTTATTTGTCTTGCTTCTGGTGTTATCTTTTATTTAGCCAGCATGTCATAAGTGAAGATATGGCACAGAATAAATAATCTTCTTTAATGTGATGTGTGTGCTGCTGGCTGAAATTCTGCTCTTCATATGATCGGTCTGGACACACAGTGCTCTCATGACCAGCTGCACTTGGACACCTATGGAGCAAGAGAGAGAAAAGCAGAGGTAGGGCCACTCCGATTTCTCCGATGTTTGGTTTTGATTTGATCCAATTTCTTCAATGTTCAGCTTCAAATCTTTTCTAACAAGCGTTTAGTTTCCATTTCAATTTCTGCAAAATGTGTTTTGTTGCTTCTCTCACATTTTCCCAGAAATTCCATCCTCTTATTTTTGTGTGGAAGTGGGTATTTCGGACATTGGTATATTAATATTTGCAGGTGGCACTTGAACAGCTCAGGTTTCATCCATGCCATGCCCAAGGATTAGGCCAATACAAGCCCAGTTCCCCCAACCACCACAGAGACCCCTCATGCAGCTTGTCGCAAGGCCCAGTTGGTTCAGGAAAGCAATTCTCCCCATTTACAACCTAACTCTGATTGATTTTGAGTTTCTTCTACCACTGTTTGATAGCATAAATCCAAAAGTGTCTGCTGTTGAAAACTATCAAGACAAGTTTGTGATGCTTAGAAAAGTGACCATTTGTTTAAGTAACTATGGACCGATTTCTCCTAAAATTAAGTCTCATAAGTGCTTGTTGGAAGCTCATTAGAGCCATTCTGGGTCATGTCAACCCCCAGTGCTGCCAGGGAAAGTCTTTTGGTTGGCTTGAACAAGCACTGGATGAGCAGCAGAGACTACCATTGCCACTGTTTGAGGACTCAATTACAATACAAATGCTGCCCAACCGATGGAAAGACAAACCCACTCTGAGCAATACAGTGAATGTCACTGAAGTTTCCATTTTTTTGTTCTGGGGGAGGCAGGGTTATGATCAGGCTGATGAGGTGCTTGGAGCAATTTGGTGATGAGGAGGCTCACAAAGTTGTTGGTGTTTTGTTTTTGTTTTGTTTTGTTTTGTTTTGTTTTTTTTAAATAAGTTTTAAAGCAACTCTTTTGAAGCTTTGCATCCCAAGTTAGTAAGAAAGGATGCTTGCCCGCTGCTGTGGCAGTCAAACCGATCACTTGTTCTCATTCTGGTTATGAAAAAGGAGGGTCAGAGAACATGAGCTTGGGAACAGCAAGTATTGCCAAGTCATTCTGCTATATCTAGAACTCTCCTCTCCTTGCACGCAACATTTTTTGAAATGGGGAATTACAGGGTAGTTCTAGGGGATAATTCAAATAATTATTGAAATGCACATCAAGACAAGCTGATGATCAAAGTGAAACAAGTGCTGTCATATAAAGGGAGCATCTAAATGCAGTATAAGGGCAGTTATCCCTGACCTATTTAAACGTTTCTGGCCTTGGGCAGCAAAGCTTCAGATGAAATGAAATGCATAACAATACCCAAATGAGATTCACCTCTGCAATAATAAATGTGCTTCTTCAGAGCTGGAATTATATTAATTTTAATTCTACTATAATCACATTATCTCAAGTGTATGGCATATAGAAAAGAAAAAAATCCAACAACTTTATTATACAAACCAGCAGCATATGTTAGGATAAAAATCTACATATATATAGATACAAATTATTGCATTACTGATATTTCTCTGAATTTTATCTTTTCTACCTCACTCTTGAGACACAGCAGCTTGTGAATATATTGCATTTCCTGCGTAACCCTGATGATTAACATCCCAGTTCAGATGAAAGGAAAAAATAAATACAGGGGTAATGTGAAAATCAGCCCAACTGTGCAAACACTCTGGGTCTGAAAGTCAGCAAGTGAGACTTCTGCCTCTCCCAGCAGTTGTGGCACTCTCAAAATAGGTGATACAACAAGCAGCACCGTGACATTTCCATGTGAAGAGCTAGAAGGATTTTTCAAAAGCAAGGTCTAAATTTTACATCCAAAACTGACACATGGGCATCCGAATGCTACATAATAATAAGGGATGCAAATAACAATAAGCAGAGCAGATTTTCCCCAGCTGATTGATTACAGCCCCAAAGATGCATGTGTGTAAACGCTGTATATGCACCGCTGCAGGTATTCTAGCGTGTGGCTATGTGATTATCAGTGGTCTGTGGCTCCAGTCTAAAGGTCAAACAGATCTGGGGCATTTCTATGTTGTCCACAACGCAGAAGTCAAGGTCTTTAAAGGGAAGGTGCTTAAAATTTATGTTCAATATAAATGAAAGGTTGAGGTTTTGTGTGTGTTTTGTTGTGGTATTTCCCCTCTGCTTGGGACCCTGACACATCGCAGCTTACCCCACAGCTTCTGAGAAACGCTGAATGCCGATATGCTCCTAGCTCAAAGAAAATGTGGGAAGACATTATTGTAACCACTGTGAAAGAGGTCTAACACAGACTCACCAAAATTGTATTTAAAATTACACATTTTTGGAAGTCTTGTCATGCTTCAGCTAAGTGCCCCAAAACAAAGCAGGCACTTAGAACTGGATAAACTGCAATACTGAATAATGGCTGAGATCTAGGGAAGTCATCTCCCCACAGGGCTGTACTGTACTCATCCCATTGATGAAGAAGAGCTCACAGTAGCAGGATGAGTTCTGCTCCTGGCGCTGGGTTTCCGATCTGTCTACGTGCCTCTGCGGGGCACGGATGAGTCACTCCCTGTTTCACTAGCAGAATGGACATTTCTTTACACACAAATGATGTTCAGACAACCGCATGTATTTACTCATTTCTTCACTCCTGGCTCAGGATGAGGCTTGAAAAGCACAGTGAGAAAAGCTTTTTCTTTGTAGGTGTCCTACTGGCAAGTGTAGGAGACGCTTGTTCAAGTTTTATCTGATAGCTGATGTTTCAAACTTCAGATTCAAGTTAGAGCTGAGTGTGAATTGTGTGTTTTGATTATATGTACATTCCCTGGAAACTGTAGGTCTTCACAGATTAAACTGTTTGTGGGAATGGACTAGTTTTGCTGGATTCCTTAGCTCAAAGTAGGGAAAAAGTCCCTGAAATAGTCCAAATGCTCTGGTGCTGATGTTCATCATGTAATACAAAATCCTGCACTTCATATTCCAAACCACGTTAACATCGACTGTGAAGCTGGCTATAGAAATAAAAATTTCAATAATGTTTGATACTGAGAAGGAGTGCTTTTAATATTCTAAATTAATAACCAAAATAGTTTGCCCAGTTTCACCCATAAGTGTGTCCAGGTTTTGACATTTAGTTCCAAGGCCTGCAATTATATACATATCTAAAATATATGTTTATAGATCTATACGTACATATTTATATAAATATATATGCATGTGTAAACATACATATATACACACATAAAAGTGCTCTCTCTGAGCAGATACAGTCTTACAAAGAAACACCCAGATGCAAATCTGGATCCCAACACCATGTCCACATCTTCCGGGATGCAGCTGTAATGACAGGGTGACAATTGCCACTGCTGGCCCCCATGGAGATGTTCCCAGTCAGAGGAGAAGGGACAGGGGATCCAGGCTGGGACTGGCATACACATGCTCCCAGACATTTATCTCTGAGCACACAGTCACTGGGGTATATGCAGGAAATAAAACAGTACTGAAACAATGCATTTGTGTTAAATAAAAATGCTAGCACTTAATAAGCCTCATCTTTTCCTGTGAGATAGGAGTGGAGGAACACGAGCAGTGTGTTTATCATGCTGAAGGCATTGCAGGCTTTGACAGGAATGGAAATGAGAGGAAGGGAGGAAAAAGGATGGAGGTAGGGGAACAATATTCAGAATAGGGAACAGCTTGCCAGCTTCCTCCGAGGGTAACAAGGGAAGAGAGAGATTTTCATTAATGGATAACTGGCATTTCTCTACTTTTCAATTTTAACAAACCTTCTAATGATAATTACAGACTTTCTGTATTTATAGAGACCCAGTGCATGTGTCGACAATAGCGTCATCTACCAAGTCCTTTCTTCTGCCACTATACAAATTCAGCCATTGTCTTTCATGCCCTTCATTAAAATATGAAAGGAGATAAGCAATATATAGCTGTGTCATCTCGAAGTAGTAGGAGGGGAGGATCAGAATTAACTCTGGCTAAGGAGAGCCAGAAGTAAATCTGAAGGAAGAGTTAGAAAGAAAGGTAGGCAGAGCCATGCTCGCACAAATTCCTGCTGTCAGCACTGGCTTATGCTTATGGGAATGATCAAAGGTGGAAAAAAAAATGAGGACTATAAAACCACAAGGTTAATGCTCCACAGAAGGAGACACAGCCTATAGGGATTTCATCTGTGCTGACCATGCCCAGCCAGGCAAAATTCCCATCTAATCCTTTTCCTTGGTCTTCTTCAACAAGCAACAAACACCTTGGTGGGATAAAAAGATGGAATTTTTAAACCTTCTGTGCTCAGTAGAATTAGTCAAATGCTGCTTTGGATTTATGGAGTAACAAGGGGCTCAAATTCCAGGTTCCAGACCTAAGGATCATAGCAGATGCCCATCATAGCACACATAGTGAACATCTGAGCCAAATCATGCTTGGGAGAAATGCACATTTCTGGTTGTGTCTAAACTCTTTTTGGACTATATTTAAAAGATATTTTAAAAATTCACTTTTCTTCCCCATTCTTATATAATTTCCTTTAGTGACTTGATATTGGTGAGATTCCTGAAATGTCTGTCAGTCTTGTATCTCTACCAGGATACCAGAAATTTTTCTGTGGATCCTGGACATACTCTCCAAAGCTCAGGCTCCTGACTGACTCTGTGTTGTAAACCAGAGCAGTCATCATTAAAAGGCACTTTAATCTTGGCTGTAATTTTTATACTGCAAAAAGCATTTGGATGATCATTTTGCATTAAAATAAGTCATCCAAAACATGTCACTCGGAGCCTCGGAGCTGTATGGGGAATTCACTGCAGCTGATGAGCACTGTGAGGAACAGGTTTGGGGAGGTCATCGCTATCCCTGTCTATCCTAATGGCCCACTGGAATTTTTCTTGTGCTTTTATTGTTTTATTGTCTTGTTACAAAACTGTAACCATCTCTTTGCTCCAGCCACCCAGAGCACATTTCTGAATCTTCCCCATTCTGTTTACCTAAAGCAGCCTCCTCCCTTTCTGTAGCATAAATCTTAGTTCTGGGTAAAAGGCACCCAAAAATGTCACCATAGCATTTGAAACATCAAATACCTTGCTTGCTTTGCAAAATTAGTGAGAATAAAGGGAAATAGCTTACTATCAACTTTCTATGGGCTTATACACCCATACATCTATGGTATTTTTTCAGTAGCAGGAAAGGCTCACTCTCTGGAAAATAGTAATATGAATAAATTCATACATATGGTGTCCCATAGCATTGAAATTGCTTTTCTAGCTCCGACGTGTAAATATTTTCATGTTCTCTGACTGATCCTAGCCATATATGACTGTTTCTTTTGGAATGCTGAGTATTTATTGCTGATACCTTGGAAAGAAAATGCAGCGAGTGATGAGAATAACCGCTTTGGTGGAGCAGGGACTGGGAGACAGAGGGAAAGCTGTCCTGTTTTGCTGAAAATCATCTAGATTATTATGGCAACAAATCCACCGCAGCAGATGAGACAGAGCTTTGCATCCTCCAGAAGTGCAGTAGAGGTTGCTTTGCAGTCAGTCATTGTGTGCCACGCTCCAGTGACGTTGTTCATCACCTGCCCTTCAACAAGGTTATCTAATGATAGTGCTTTTATTGATATTCCTAATGGTCACAGAAGGGGACATTTGGTGGCAGTTCTTCAAGAATCGGTTAAAAATAGCAATGGTGCTACGCAGCAGGCAGGAAGGCTGTAAGGGATCTTACAGAGAATTGCTAATCCACATCTGCAGTTTCATTCCTCAGCCTTTGGTGACTGAAGTGTTGTTCCTTTCTAATGAGTTTATAAACATCACAGTGAAAGATTTGGTGTTCAAGTTAAGGAAGTTATGGGACAAAGGGAAACCTAGACTGCAGAAATTACCATGTATTTTCTACTTTCTGCAAATCCTAAGGACCTCCAGAATTTTTTTTTTTTCCTGTTTAATTTTGGCTTTCTTGAAAGCTATAAGTGCTTCCAAGCTAGCTGGCATTTCCATTTTTATTTAGCATTTGTCCACTTTGTCATTCTTCAGTTTGCATTTTAATAATGTTACCAGAGGAGGTTATTTAAAATGAAAAGTAACTCATGTTCTTTCTTTGCTAAGATAAAAGCATTAAAGGAACCCAAGCACACAAAGTGAATACATTATTAGGGGATGACATTTCTGAGCAATGAATAATGATCATTGCAGCTGTAGCTTACTCTCACTGGAGGTAAGCCATAGCTGCCAGTTCACTACCGCCACGGTCCAAAATTTTGTGACCCCATGGACTGCTCAGAAAATGTGTAGTGTTGTTCATTGTCTTGTCTGTAGAGGGAAGAGGTGCCTTCATTTGCTCCTTGGCTTCCTCCACCCCTGCAACAGCACCTGTGGCAGATACAGAGCAGAGCACTGTGGGGAAGCTGGACACCAGGTGCAAAGGCACGTATGCCTGCTCACTTTACAGCTGTTGGTTGATGACTTTGTTTTACAGTTATTTAAAAATGTGAAAAAATGTGTTTCCTCTAGTGTTTTTGTACAGTGATGTGTTGCAGACTGAGAGCAGAGGTCTGGATAACAGGGAATTTCCCAATGTGGAGGAAATGTAAATGCTTATATTGCCTAAAAAAAGCAGAATGTTTTTCAAGGGCAAGAGTTTGTTTCAGTTAAACACTGCTCCTGAGGCTTCAAGGGGGGAGGCGGAGGCAGCAGCGGCTGTTTCCCTCCCCTTATTGCTAGTCTGAGCCTGGTAAACCTCAGGCAGGAGATTTCAGCCTTTCCTTTCTGCTTCCTCCATGCCAGTCACAAGAGCCTTTGGGCAGCAGGCTGGATGCTGTGGCTCTGAGCAAACCCTGCCAGCTCACCAGCAGCACTGTACATCTCCTCCAGTGGGGCTTAGGAAGCTCAGCCCCAGGAGCCCCACACACCATCACCTCCTCAGCCCTGATAAAAATAACATTTCGACTCAGAAAAGCAGCAACGAACAACATTTCTTCTGGTAATGAGACCCACTGCAGGATGAAAACCACCCTTCATCCTCCCTATTCCCTGCATCATTATTTTTTAATTGCTAAATGATTTCTTTTTTTTTTTTTTTTTCTATATGTTTTTCTTCCTCTGCTCCTTTGTGCCTGGCGCCAGGCTGTTGAACTGTACCGTTACACAACCACCGCCAGCCGTCTGCCTCAGGGAGGCTCACCGTAACCCAGATGTGTCACATGAAAGGAGAACTTGAGCTTATGACAGTCGGAAATGCTTTTGCCTACTTCTTAAAAAAACCCCAACTTCCTCAGCTTCATCCTAATAGTAGAGCTCAGAGTAATACCTGCATGGATGGTGCTCTGAGCTGCCGAATGAAAAGGATTCTTGTTGTTGTTTTATGTTGCTTTCCAAACAACATTTGGGTAATTAGGAAGAAAGTTGAAAACTAAGACACTTGGAAGACTGAGGCATCACACCCTCCTCAAGTGCCAGTCACCAGGTCTTGATCAAATTTTTAAACTGATTTCAGTTGGGCTCTCCCCACAAAGTCCCCCTCAAAACACTTGCAGGGCTCAATCCATCTTTTCTCACATAAGAGAGAGCTCTGCTTATGCCACTGAGTATGGCATCCCTTCCTGCTTCCAAAGAAAACTGGAATTAATAATAAGATACTCATAGTTCTGATATATATCAGTCCTGGTTTCAGGGAGACAGAATCATGGGCTTGCCATGGTCTGCAGGCCATTAGCGGTTTGGAGTCGGACGGAGCAGGTGCCCTGAGTTGGCCACAGGTGTATCCCAGACCAGAACCACCCTGCTCAGTATAAAGGGGGAAGTTTGCTGAAGCTGGAGGGCTTCTTATTTAGGCTTTTTCTGGTTCTGCTCCTCTTCACCCCCCAAGAACTGCCTTCTGCTTTTTGTGACCATCTTACATTTGCTGGGCTGAGTATAATTTTTGTTTAATTTATACTGGCATTGGTATCAGCTTGGCTATTTTGTTAAAGCTCTCTTTCACTTTGATCTGTGAGCCTGATCTTCTTTTTCTAATCCTTTCTCTTGGCTGGGGAGGGGTCATTGTGTGATAAAGCAATTGCTGTAGTTTAGCCCCAGATATGAGCTAAATGTAGACAATATCCCAAGGCATTTGGCAGTTCAGGCATTAGATATATAATACAATGAATGATGCAGGAAGAAATAATCCTTGAACTGCAGTGCAAAAGCAGAAAAAAGCCCTAAAATAAATTATCACATGTGCCAATAACATTAAAAGTCAGACCCAAACTTATTTGAAACCAAGGAATCTTCTCACTGATTCAGTGAATAGGCTTTGAATCAGACCATAAATGAACTTCTGTGGCAATCGTGATAGATAGCAGAAATAAGTCTGCTAATAAGAATATTAAAATAAAAAAAAAAAAAATCCAGTTTCACAACATTGTCCTATGATTAACTCTTTCATGCCACTGTATAAAACAAGCAAGTATTTTTTTTGTTTAGTAAGCCTTTGGCATAGTTAAACGTACAAATGGCTTTCAAGGAAATTGTTATCTTCAGCTCCACATCTCACTGTTAGTTATTTCTCATCCTACATAGTGACTTCCAATTCTGTTAGACTGTAACAGATAGTCCATACCCTTAGGGAGGAGCTCCTTAAAGAATAAATCAAACCCAAATAAGGTCAGTCTGTATTGTGTGGAAGGGAAATCTGTGCATGCACATCAAAAATTCCTAGTTTAAATAGTCGTGCATCGTACTACAATTTGAGTCCTATTCAGTTCTGTTAGCTGGTAACATCTGCAGTGCAGATAAGGACTGGCAATTTTTTGTTCTGCATAATTGGATTACCAGCAAATATATTCTGTCGTCCTCTTGTTTTCTGATATCCTAATCAATGGTGTCACTGCAAATTTGTATACACAGAAACACTTTGAACTCTTCAGTTTCTGGAACAGAATAAACTCCTCGAGCTTCACAAGCTGCTGGTAAGTAGGAGATCTTTAGACGTGGTCTTCAATTTACTCCACTGTAAAAAATAATTTACAGACTTATCGATCCCTCCATTTCCTAAGGGTCAAGGCAAGAAGCCTACAGTTGACAGGGAGAGAGGAAAGCTCCAAAGCCACCAGGCACAAAGGTGAAGCACAGATTATACCTGTGGTCTGACATTTTACAAGCATCCGTCTTTCGATGCGTTATAAAATTCTTCCACTTCACTTTGCTCTCAGGACCAGGCGACACGAAGCACATGACAGAAATGGAACTTGATTTCAACCAGGGTATGGGATTCCAGGGGCTATCCTGCAGGCCTGAGATTTTTTTAAAAGTACTTTGGATGGATGAGATAACTCGCCTTCAAGCTTTTCAGCCTCTGGCTTGATGCTTGGATACTCCAAGAGAAAGGAAAAATAACCAGCATGTGAAATGTGTCTCTCAATAACGTTTATATTCCTAGAAGAGGATTTCAAGAAGAAATTAGGAGTAAATTGGCTGGAATCATTTTCAAATTCTATGGTACTGGCACACACAATGACATGTCATGGATGACCTGACCCACAGGTGCTCAAGCCTCTCCAGAGCTTTGCCATTAATTACAGGATGAGGATGATAAGAAACAAAATAGGATGAGTCTCACTCTGTCCCTGCAGTCTTGATTCACACACTTGGCTCCCTCAGGCAGGATGAAGAAGTGTTGCACAAAGAGTATGGCTTTTTTTTTTACATGGAACTTAGTCCTTTATTTAGAGGCAAGAGGTGTTTTGACCCCCTGGGGCTGGAATTTTGCAGTGAGACACAGTGGTGGGCGACCAGTGCGAGGCTCTGACACATGGCCAAGTCAGCCAGGCTCCGTGGGATACAGCCCATCAGCTGTCCCTACACACAGGCTTCATCTGAAGCAATTTACTTCCTATTTTTGGAGAGGTTGGGAGGTGGGTGCGTGAACACTCGTGGGGGCCCAGTCAACCTGCCATAACTGTGTGCTGCTGGCAACAAGAGGCTGGTGCCGGTGGTCCTAGTGAGACCAGAGCTGGGGCAGTATAACTCATTGGTGTGGCAGGATGCCTGTAAGCACTGCTGCTGTGAAGGACTCTCCAGCCACTGCACCACAGCTAGGACTTGGGCCAGAAACTCCAGGAATCAGAATATCAACCAGGCATGTTTGCGAAACATTATCTGACACTCCCTGACAATAATTCAGTGGTATCCCCTTTACTGTGCATCATCAATTCTGAAGAGCTCCTTTTTTGCTCCTAGAAAACTGTGTTTCATCATGTCACTGGGGAGTTAAGGAAAGTTGGTGTATTAATTAAATTTCCCTGCAGTTTAACCAATCATTTCTTCATGCTTGGGATGGAAAGATAGCAATTAATCTTTTTTTCATCATTTTTGTTGTGTTTGGTTTGGTTTGGTTGGGTTTTTTTGTTTGTTGGTTTGGTTTGGTTTTTTTATCACAAGATAACTATTTGAGTATTCCTTGTTAACAGGAGAATAATCTTGCATTCAATTACCACACTATTGTTATTATTTATGGCTTTACAATGTACCCTGCAAGTGACGTACCACAAAACAAGCAGTGTGATTAGGCCAGCTAAGGAAGGGCTGGGATTAAAGAGCAGCTTTAGTTTATAATCAAAGCTATGTGAGAGAGGGGAGAAGACGGTGCTATTTGACTCTAAAACTGAGACAGTTCAGGAGTTGTAGCTTCATTGACTCTACTTACTGTTTTCCTTAATCAAAGTAGAGTTAAAAACCTTCCTCCGGCAAAAAATGAGCAAAGACCCCAAGCCATACAGTGAGATAACGCATACAATTAATCACCACTTCAGCAATGTCAGCCCTGTGGGAAGCCCTTTCTGTCCATATGGATTTCATGGGGCTTTTTCTATTCTTCATTCACATTTTCTTTGGGGAGCTTCTGTTAGGCATTCTTTGCCACATCATCCATAATGACTGCTGGGTCCATACTGCTCTGGGAAGAGCAAATGACTATGGTAAAGTTTTACATGTCTCCTCAACTTACGCAGAAGTGAGCAGCTCGATTGGCCCCATGCCAGCTCTGCTGTATGCCAGGGCTGTGATGAATCTGCAGCCACATGCAAAGTTTGGTAGCTAGTTTATTCGTGCTGCCATGCCAATGCGTTGTCTTGACACCACCACAATACGCTTGAAATTACTTCTATAAAAAATAGCAGAGTGACTGATAATTCAAAGGAGGAATTATTTTAGGTTTGGCACCTTCAGTCCATGCAACTTCCAGCTGCTCAGCAGATTAATATTTTGCATTTTAACCTCTACATCCATCTTCAGATACCATTATATCTGAAAGAAAATGCTTTGAAAGAAATTGCAGACCTAAGCTGGGTGAGAGACTTTAAATAATGTAAAGCTCTTAAAGAACAAAGGGTTCATTATGTAGGTTTAAAACTGTTCATTTATTTGTAACCAGGCCCTTAAAGAAAAATCTGTCAAAGTACACCCAAATATACCACAGCCTGAGTAGCCCTAACAGGGGAGGGATTTTGTTTCCCTTCCAATACTGCATCAAGAAGGCAATCTTGAACAACCAATGAAGCATTTTTGCAACAAGATTCCAAAGTACTCTTGACAGAGTGAAATTAGAAAATGAAAACTGCTAATGAAAAAATGAGAAATATAAGTATTGCAATGCATAATTCGTATTTGCTTTTACTTCTTGAGGAATTGCTTATGTCTGGGACAAACAGCATATTTCAGCTATTTATTTGCAATGTAAACATTTACAAACTGGAAGCCTATGAATCAAGCTGTTGTTATTGCTTTGTTTTCAGCATCTGATTACTTCAAGTGATGTTTTGTTCTAGGTATGAAGTAAAGCTGAGGTCTATATTCTACCAGTCTGCTTGTTCAGCTGCCTAATCTCAGCCTTTGCTGTAGCACCCATTTCTTTAATAGGAAAACGCTCAATTCACCCCACAGCTCTGGAAACTGTGACAAAATTGGTGTAATGTGAATACCCTTTGGGTGGCCCTGTGCCCTTGTCCACATACAGCTTAGGGAGTTTGGGGCCACATATAGAGATGTGCAGTGACTAGTCTACAACACATTTATTTTAAAAGAATTTTTTGTTAAACACACCAAAAAAATGGGTCAGAACCTGATCCCTGCCATGAATTTCTGAAAGCATCTGGTATGGGAAAATGTCACAGCTTGGATACGGGTAACAGATGCCGAGCTAAGAATGGTTAATAAATGTGGTGATCCTGTCACAGCATGCAGGGTTTGGTACAGACTTTAGGCTGGGTAACTCACGTAGCGGCCTCAGTGGCCCCATGCTCCCCAGGGACCACAGCTCCAAAAGCTCCCAGCTCTAGAGTCAGCACAGATTGGGCTCTAATCGTTTGTAATTTATTTGTAATTTTGTTACCACAAGAAGCCATTAGTTGTGCATTAGGTTTACCCAGGATCTTCACAATGCTGTCATTTATTAGGTACTTCTCTGGATTAATATTTATTGTTATTGCTGTGTTTATTATCATTCTAATGGTTATTGATATTGGATTTATTTTGTGTATCATGAACTTCGGTATATTAGCAGTTGAGGTAGGACTAGGCTAGGTCTAGAATGAAACAACTCTGAGCTGCAGATTTGTCAAATGCTGCCTGACCTGTGCTTTGCTTTTTAGGGTCGCAGTGTGGGGCTGAGAAAGTCCTGCTCTGAGGTCAGTTCATGGCAGCCAGGACGTGGCCATCAGGAAGCAGCAGAAAGGATCTCCCTCTGCTGCAATCTCTGCCCAAGATCCACAGAGAAATGTATCCCATTTTGCACAGATGCTGAGCCCTGGGGTGGCTAAAGGGTGTCCTCAGACTGTCCCTGGAATCAGGCTC
This sequence comes from Ceryle rudis, assembly GCA_033439905.1. Lineage (NCBI taxonomy): Eukaryota > Metazoa > Chordata > Aves > Coraciiformes > Cerylidae > Ceryle > Ceryle rudis. The sequence continues at coordinate 78,484 of JAAGNO010018643.1, forward strand.
TTTTGAAATAGTTCATCAGCAGTTAACCAGTTCAGGAGCCGAAATGAAAGATGGAGATGCACATTCGTGGTTGCGTTACTCAGAGTATCCCTATTCCCACCTCTCCATGGACAACTGAACTGCAATACACTGCACTCAGAGTGCTGATCAATTAAATCCCCATAACAGATTTTTTTGCCCTTCTCCTTAGTGCTATTTCAGCCAAAACTGCTGCAGAGCCCAAGATAATGAATTAAATGAAGTCTGGCGACTGACATGGTGGCGTATAGCAGCTCGGCCACCACAGCTGGGAACAGACCCTGCTGAATAGGACTTCTTTTTATTTATTTATTTATTTAGTCAGCAAGAGGAATGGTTATCAGCTTCAGTGCAGCCCTGTGTTCCTCATTGTCTGCAGCCACAACTCAGCTCGATTTCTGAACATTCCTAGCTGCCAGTGGCTTCCAGCTGCCAGTGGCTTCCAGCTCGAGCAGGCTTAAGTGCCTGAGACAGAACCAGGGACCAGCTCACGATGGGGCTGAGCAGTTATGGGTCCCTCATCCAGGGTGCACCCTTTATCTGGTCACACCAGGGTGATGGAGAACAGATTTAGGAAACAGATTGAAGTGTTCAACATGTCTTCGTTATGTCTTAGGCTACATGTTCACTCACTTGAATGTGGCTTTTTCTAGAGTTAGTTTAAATTATGGAATGTCATTTTGAGCTTGACACTTTTATCTGACATCTTACTGCAAGGTTTTGCTGTTTTTTCCCTATGAAAAGGAACACTACCTAGGAATCCTCCACTGTGGATCCCAGATTAATTACGTGACTATTGGTATGACCTAACTACCAGCAAATTAAGCTATAAGCCCATCAGGCCAGTACCTCACTTCAGTACCTCTTTTGTAAGCTCTGTTTGAGTCTTATATTGACTAGTTCAGGGTTTGCTGGGTTTTTTTGGGTTTTTTTGGTATACAACAAATATCAACTATAGTGATATCCCAGAAAAAAAAAGATAGGAAGTCAATTCATTAAGGAGATGGTAAGTCCATAACAGCAATTTTCCACCTTAACTGTTCCCTAACATGGAAGGCTTGTATCTTTTGATATATCCTAATGTTGCCTATCAAGGCAATACCCTAAAGACAATCCCTTCCTTCTTCCCTCATACATCTGTATCTTATAAAAATTTAGAAATATCTGTGTTCTTTATTGGTCCTATAGGAAAAGTCAGGTATATATTTTAATAAATGCTGAGTCCTTATTACAACCCATCAACACCAAGGCAAGTCCTGCTTGCAACAGGAAAGGATGAAATAGCTCTGTGGTCTTAAATTATAAAAAAAATGAGCTTGATGACTTTTAACTATGATGATTTTCCGGTCTTCTCTTCTGTAAATCATCTTGACAGTGTCACTCAAACTTATTGAAAGCTAGATCAAGCAAAACATATTAGACCAGCAAATTAAATTTCCTTACAAGGAGATTGACAGAACTGAGCTCTGCCATTTGTTCTCCTTTTCCCCTCTTCCTTGCCAGGTGGCCAGAGCTTGTTTTCTGCTCTTTGCTTGTTTTTTGGGATGGCCATGGTCTGTCACCTGGCAGAGCAGTCATTGGATGCTTCAGTAGGTTTTCCTTTTAACTTTTTTCCACAGTGATGCATAAGATAAAATAAAGCTTGAAAAACTTCAGGTCAGAACATGAGGTGTGAGCTCTCAGCTTTCTAGAACACTCACTGTTCAGGCAAAATGTTCTGTTTTCCTTGTTTTTATGACTCAAGCAAGGAAAACATCCAACATTCAGACACTGGCCTATCTTATTCCCATTTACAACCTCTTTAGAGAGTTTATGGATTTCCACAAGCTGTGACTTTTACAAGAGGTTTCACATTCTCCTATACATTTTTCAAAAGCTGTAATTAAGAAATTTTGAAGAACAAATGCCCAGCACCATGTAATTACAAGACCAAGAGAGTTTAATGCCTTTTCCATACTTCTGCTTCACTGCAGACTCAGGCATGTGCTAGCGAGGTTGGTTATCTATGGCTTATGCTCAGACATGTGTGTACCATTTGTACTATATTTGTATCTTCTCTGTGATTGATACATGGAAGAATAAATAGACCTGTCAGTTAATTTCAGAGTTGAAAACATTTTGTTCCAGCATCTTTCCTTCCTTAAGGCAGTTGGAATAGTGAAGGTATATTATTTTTATTCAGTGTTTGAGGTTACAAGACAAATTAAAATAACAGCATGTTCCAAATGAGATTGCTTTCATTTAATTTCTTTGACTGGGATATTAAGTTGAATTGACTAGTCACATACTTCACAGGGCAGTGAATTATTCACAGGAAAGCTTGAATTGCAGTTAATTTAGCTTCCTGCAAACCCCAGTTAAATCGTTTTCATAAACTGACTCAGGGTCTGGAGAGCTGCATCTTTCGATCTTCTGGGCTGGATGTCTGCAGCGTCCAGCACTTGGAAGTGCAGAACCCTTTCAGGGATGAGGACCTGGTGCAAAGCTGAGATGGGATATTCCCAAGGGGAGTACAACAAGGGGTTAGCCTGCCTCACAGATGTATGCAGATACTATGTCTGAATAGGCTTTGGCTCAATCTAATCTCCCAAATAATATCTTGTGTACTAATATGCTCTCAGTGCTTGCAGAAGCAATGAGAACTGGAGTTAAAAGCAGCAGATGCTCATCTCTGCTGAGAATTAAAGAGTTTTTATCCCCCGCCTAGACAGTCCGGTGCAAAACAACTCCTTGCTGTAATGGAGACAGATATCAGTCTTTTTAGAAAAGGCCAAACCCCTCCTGCTCTGTACTTGATACATCCCACTCCAGCTTTCCTCTGCACCGTCAGTGCTGCTAGACCCTCCATTTCTGTTGTGTACATAAGAAAGCAAAAAATAAAGCAGTCGATTTCTGCAGCTCCAATTTTAGCAGTGTTTTCACAGTTACTATTGTGCCAGAACTCTACATGACACAAAGAAATCTAGTAGGTCAGCGGCTTGAAAATAAAGTCTAATTTTATATTTAGGCAAGTTACATAAGCATTTGCTAATTAAGAAAAGTGTTTGCCTATCATTCTCACAGAAGAGAAAAACACACACAGTACTTGAAAGGTCCCTGAAAGTTAAAACCAGAATTGCTCAGAATTGCCCTTTCCATAAAAGATTTCTAAGAAATTTTCACAGGCCACATCAATATTTAAAAATAAAATCAAGTGTTATGTTTGAAAACATAATGAGAAATGTGTTGGGTTTTAAGTAGCACAAGATGATAATGTTAGCACCTCCGCTAACAAAATCTCTGAAGCACTTGAAAGGACCCAATTAAATTAACCGGGACTTTTTCTTTTCTGCTTTTCATGCTGTAAAAGTAATTTGGCTTTCCTTGACTGGTGATTTCAATGGAGCTGAACCAGTAACCAATTTGCCAGCAAGAGAGAGGCAGTAAAAATTTTAAAAGGCCTCTGGTTTTCCCTCTACGTGAATAATTAGTGGGATTGCTTTTGGAAAACAAGCTAAATTCTGTGATGCTAAATTCTGTCAATGGGGGGGAAATACTTCTCATGACAGCAACAGAGCTGCTCCTGGCTGGAGGGTGGAGCACCAGACTGTTTCTAGGCATGGCAGGATTGGAAAGGCACTAGTCAGAAATCTTTGTTTCCTCTTGAGAGATCAACCCAAGCAGAGCAAGGAGTGATGATCATGGTGTGACCAGGCAGAATAAGCAGAGGATTCTGGTTTTGTACACAGTAGTGGCATGGATGTCATGGCAAACAGTGGTTATCTTTACATTTAATGGCAAAGGTAAATTTATAAAGAAGCATCTGCTATTTTACAAGTGACTAATCAACCAGTTTCACAGACTGTCAGAGTCTAACAACTCAAAAAGTTTTTTAAGATCATAGTTGTTACTTACAGTGCATCCTGCTGATGGGCTTTAATAACCATTGATACTACACGCTCATTGCCTGGCTGTGCTTTCAGCTACAGGATTTAGCTTCAAGCTACAGGGTGACTAACATGCCCAGTGAGACAGCTTTCATCAGATACTAGTATCTTCTTTAACTGGAGATCTTCATTAGCTGCCTGCTCATTGCACAATATTGGTGGAGGTTGATGAAAGTTTTCTTTTGAAATGGCCCCGCTGAAGCAGCAGAGGTTGTCTTTCTAGCTCAGTAATTTTGTTGCTTGCAGGCTTGGCTGAGCAAAAAATGTTGCTCTCCTCCTCCCTTTGTGACATCAGTATCGTTAGGGACTTCCAAACCTTTGCACCACTACTGACAAATCTGGCCACCGTCACAGGTTTTATAGGCTTTTGTCTTTCCTCAAGGTTTCTGGGTTCTCTTAATTAAACATCTTTGTTCCAGTTCATTCTGCTTGATAATGAAGTCCATTTATTCTAACCGGTTTACTTCAAACATGGAGTGTTCACATGCACGAAAGATACCTCTCAGCAGCGTGGAGAAGCAGCTGCTGAGTGCTTTTAGCCACATTGCCAGCAGTGAAAAATGTCAGCTTCGATCGCCTTGCAGGTACCCTTCAGAAGTAATCAGCTAAGGAAAAACTGTTAAAACTGTGAACAAAATTATTCTCAGACCTTCATTTTGATTAAATCAAATCTTTTGTGAGGTGACTTTACTATAAGTAACTGGCATTATTATTATACCTTCAGGTTCTTCAGAGAGAAAACTGCCTTTCCCAGAACATCCTGAATTCTCTCATACCTCCAGTGTGCCGAGCCTTTTCTTCTCCAAGAGATCCTCAGTCTGTGTGTCCTGTAAAAGGGTAAAGTAATTTGGCAGAAAACAAACCCCCTTGTGTTCCAGCTGGTCCTCAGATATCAGAGGGGCTGGGGGCGGCTGGGCTTAGATTCTGAGTGATGTCCAATTTGGCCCTATTAGTCCAGTCATGGTCAGTCTATCTGAACTGTTGTGGCTCCAGATTCACTAACAGCGCTGCACACCCTGTCTAGTCGTGCTCCATGGTTTCATGCAGACAGTAAGGAGTTGGTGGTGCCCAGTGGGAGACTCTTGCAACTAGCAGCGTGAATAGTGAAGTTTATTGAAAGCAACAGAAGTACAGGTTCTTGTGGATTGCCAGTGATAAGATGCAAAGCGCATGCAGCTATACAAAATGCATTAGATTAAAGAGCAGCTCAGTAAAATTTCTAAGTTTCCCAGTGAAATACTCAGAAAGTCCGGATCTTACCCAAAGGCATCCCTATGGGGGGGGGGGGGAGCGAGGTTCAGCCTGTCAACTGATCCCAGGAGTCAGAGACGATCAGTGATAGTATTTGCCCTGACTTGTCCACAATGATGTCTTCCCTGATGTGCCCCCTTACTTAAACCATTTTTATAATATTTTTCACCTTCAAGGTGGAGCTTGAGTGACTCTACTCATAAATACCTTCATTATGATTGGTGTAAATTTCTCACGTTTCTCTTTTAAAGTTGTAGCTGAAGAAAATTCAAAGTGCAAGATCAGTGAGGTGTGATCGCACTTTGGAGGTGGCTAGCCTTTGGGTTGGAGGTGTGTTTTGGTATTATAATGACATTATAATGAGCAAAGTTTGCACAAAGGACAGCACTTCATCAAAAAATGACAGACTGTTGACCCAGGGTGGCAAACAGACAGCTTATCAGTCCTGTGGTACCATCAAGTTCCCATCTCTGACATGATTCACAGAGCTTGGCTGTGGAGTCTTCACTCCACACCCCGTGATGTTTGCAGGCAGTGTTGTCCAGGGAAGCACTGTGGAATGGATTCCTTGCATACCAGTTGCACTCACCCTGGGAGGTTCTTTGATATCATACCTTTCCTTAATGTGTGAACAATGCTGTACCTTTAGTATGATTTTAATTTCTAACTTACCTCCAGTCATTATTCTACACTGTGCCACTGTATGTCTGTGGAGCTGATTTCCCCTCCCAGAGCTCAGTAGTCACAAACCTATCTGCCTCCCTGAGGCTACTTCTGAACATGACATTTCCACAACAAGCTGCTCAATAAACTCACAGTAAACTAACCTTAGCATGTAAAAGGATATTTGCTCTGCTAACACTATCAGAGTCCTACAATTTTATGGGGAACCTTCTTTAATGCAACTATTTTCCATGTTTCGGATTGAGAGAGCTTTAAAATGAGTATGACCTATAGTTAATCTTTCCCTAAGGTTTCCAGACCTACTGCAGCACTCCTCATTTGAATGCACCCTGCGTCCATCACTTAATTTCCTAACCAGGCAAAGCACAATGGTTTCTGGCCTGCCTGACTCTGGAATTCTTATTACAATCGCAGCCTGGGTATTAAAAAAAGACAAATACCTCTGAGATCCTTGTCAGTCTAATACCTTCCTGCTAGAACTAATAAAATACACATAGTTTAATAGATGAAGACTTACTCATTCTCTGAAAAATATCTTAGTGGGAGTCACTATTCACATTCTCCCATTTTGTGCTTAGCATTATTTGTGTAGCTATGAATCACCTCCGCCACTGAACTGGGGACAGGGGAAAGCCAGTAAGGCTCCCATAGGCAAAGACTTTGGCTGAAATTGAAGAAGGTTCTCTGTGGTTTATGGTTTTCTGGGAAGTATTTGTATTACTGTCATTTTTACCAATGCTGAGTACACAGGGCATCATATGTCTGCAAAAGTGATCTTCAATCTGTGCTTCTCACAGATGACAAAAAGAATTTATGGAGAAGACCTCTGATTTATAGCGAGCAATTCTGTCCTTGGGAAAAGGGAGAATTAATAATATTCAGAGAAATTATGCAGTTTTAAAACAGTGATGATATAAATTAATGGACAAGGTTGCATATTCTGAAGACACCCTGCCTGTTCTGCCTGCAGCAATAGAGGGGGAGACCTGAAGGGAGAAAGAAGGTCAGATAGTTTCAAGTTAGCAGCCACAGTTAAATCTAGTAGGGTGTGTGAATCAGAGCAAGTTTGTGACTTAAACCCTACAGGAATACCACCACCAGCTGGTATGTGTCTAGTGAGTCTGCATTCCTCATCCCTTGCCATGGGCAGTCTGGCAAATTAACCTACAATTAGGACTGAAGATGTGGCACCAGCCTGTGATGGGGAAAAGAAGCAGGCTGGGAAGTAATTAAAATATTCCCTTCTACAAATCATCTTTTTTTATTAAAATAAAAAAATAAAAATTAAAAAAAAAAAATTTCCCTCTTGACATTTTACCTCTTTTCTCCCTCCCTTCCTTCCTTTTTGCTGTTTTAATGTTGGTCTTCATTAAATAGATATAAAATACTGCTCTTCATAAAAAAACTAAGGCCTCTTAGTACAATTTGTAATATTTTTTTCAACCCTGAAGATGAAGAGTTCATATTCTGTGCTTTATAGTGTTTTATATTGACATGCTGGCTTTATGAATCTGTGAGCCATAGAGTAAAACTGAAATAAACCCAAACTGCAATCAGGAAATTACACACAGTGAAAAGATCATTATCTAGCAGGCATCAAATAAATTACTCATCATCACTTGTGATTTCTCTGTAAAACAGGTTAGCTACCAGGATCCCCATACACACGGCTTGCCAGCACACACATCAGAGCAGCACACTGTGGGGATGTGGGTCTGCTGGGTGTTAATTAGGGAGCAGGAGACCAGCACTGCTGTGCAGAGCTCCAGGACATGGTGGGGACACACCATGCTTGGTGCCGCTGTGCTGGATGCTGCATTATGGTGATGACACGGGTAGAGGAACAAGCAGTTTGCTTGGATCAAGCGGTGCCCTGAGAGGCTTTAGCTTTGCAAGGAGCTGGAGGGATGAGGCCTACGCTCCCAGATGGGCTTAGCCCCCTATGCACCTTGTGGATGGTCCATCACCCATTCACACCTGATCCATCAGACCTCAGGAGCATGGTCTTCTGGTCATTGCCTGTAGCGAGATGCAGAGCATGCTCAGACACTGTGAAGACAGGTGTCCCATGTTGGTCACCAACTCAGAACACATGCGAAAATGGAAGGGACAGAGAAGAGGACAAGTGCACCTCCTTTACTGTTTCTGGTAAATTCTGGGTTCCATCACTGCCATCCTCATTCCACTGGAGCTCCTCCACCCTAGAAAGGCTGAGAAAACCCCAAAGGGATACGTTCACTGGAGATTGGTAAAAACATTTAAAAAACCCCAACAAAACAGAAGTTTATTTCCATAATCCAGTTTGTGATGGAAGAAAATGGCAGCATTTCTGCCTGGTTAACACAGCCTTATTCTACTGTCCTGAGGAGTAGAAAGCCCAAGTCTGTCATACAAGAACTGTTTCAAATTTAAAGCCAAATTGTTTGATGTTTGTGTTTGGAAGGGCAGAGAGCTTTCAATAGGGAAGTTAAGTTTGCCTTCAGGTATTTGAATGATAAAAAGATTTTATTATACAGTATCTTTAAATCTTGATTTATGAAACTCTTGCTTTACCATCTCATCACTTCTTCTACCCCTCTCGTAATTCAGACTTTTATCTCACATTCCTCTGGGAAATGTTTAGGGTTTTTTTTTTTTAAACCAGGGAAAACTCTTTAAAAAGCATTCTGCCTCCACTTCTTTGACTCTTACCTGTAAATGATATAAATAGAGGTATAATTAGACATTAAAAAGTCAACACATTAAGCTTCTTAATTAATTATGATTTGCCTATTGAGTTAATGTCCTTGTAAATTATTCTGTGGGAGTTGTGATTGCCTTTTCCAGGCATAATTGCATTGTTTATAGAGGCTTTCCATAGACTTTTGCAAAGCCAAAGGTACTTGTTAATCGTAAGAACAACCCATGCAGGCATTTGTACTGTCCTTTCTTGCTCACAATGTCCAGATATGCAGGCAAGTTACAAAATCCCACAAGCTGCTCATTTACATCTCAGGCACATAGTTTTTTTCTTCTATAATCTAACTATAAATATGCTAAAATAAGATACATAGACTCATGTATCATATGCCATAACAAAGGCCTTTTGTATCTCAGAGTTTGAGGTCTCGTATCTAGGCCCTGATGTTTTTGTAACTCAGGCCAGGGGTTAGATGTGTATATTACAGCCACCTGTAGCTGTCTAAAAGCAGCGCCACTGATTTTTAAGGTATTTCCCTAGGCCATGGAAAATAAACAAGCCCAATTAAACTCTTCCAGAGGACAGCAATATCCCCCATGTGCATACACACATCATCCATCTATGAAGATGGCTAATTAACAGAGCACATACTGCTGCTACCTGATACAGAGTTTTGCAATGAGTGATTAACTTTAAATAGCTTGAAAAAATCAGGTGCAAATTAGGAAGGGGTGGGACTGAGACTTTGGGTAATTAAAAGATCAGGCAACCTCAGTTTCCAGCTTCTTTCTTAGAGGGATATGTGCTCCAAAGGTCTTCTCCTATGGCTGACTGTGCTATGTTCACAGGAGAGGGGGTGACAGAACAGGGTAAGGAGGTAACACTCATGTAGACATAGGGGAGCTGTTCCTGTTCTTCCTGATTCCCTACTTGGTGTTTTTCATCTCTCCATGATGGGCTGCAGAAGCTGCATGTCTCCTGTGGCTTATGTAGGAGGGGGCTCCTTTGCCAAGCTGCCAAGAAATTTACCTTTCCAGCGCTTGAGACATGGATTTGATTTCCCCCTGCAGCTGTCAGGTATGTGCTCCACCAAGACCTGGGACCAAGCAGAGGCTGATAGCAGGGCTCCTGGTGCCACTTAATGGGAGGCTTTGCTGCAGCCCTGTTGCTTTTTTTCACATGGTTATTTGTGTACAGTTGGATTGTATGCATTACTCAAAAGGAAATTAGTTTGCTTAAATCCAGATGTTTTGATGTCTTTGGTGGGTCTTTGAATATCTGCTGGGGAAGGTAGCTTCCATCTGCACTTACCTTGCTGAATCAGGTGGTGCAGGCAAATTCAGGTAATTTTGGTCCTGTAAATTCGGCTCCATCTCAAAGGCAAGGCACGATGGTAGCTCCACAGCATTTGTTGAAGGCGGGGGTGTAATATCTGTTACCATTTTAGTTTCTTGCTGCGTTCTCTGCTATTGTTTGGTGGTTTGGGCTTTGTTTTGGTTTGGGGTTTTTTTTGTGGGTTTTTTGTTTGGTTTTGTGGGTTTTTTTGTTGGGGTTTTTTTTTTTTTTTTTTGGTACTCTTAAGAATATGTGGTTTGGAGATGAGAAACAGAAAAAATCTCATTGAAGTTCTCTTTATTTCATATTTCTCCTCCCTGTCTCCAAGATGGGGCAGATCTGCTGAAGCCTTTGCTTCTTCCAGCTTATCTGTTCTGCCTCTCCAGTGCTTCCTTAGCAGGAACATCCTCCTCACATCCTCCTCCTCTTTTCTTGCAACATTCAAAAACCACAGTTGTGGGCAGAAGGACTCGCTGTGCTGAGGGGTTCACAGGCACTTTCTGTGGTCTGAGTTATTTCTGAGACTACATAGCTTATCAGTTCTTCTTCATGAAATTTGTTAAGTGCCAGCTTAAAGAAAACAAACAGCAAAAGATTTGAGCCTTTAGAGAGATGTCAAATTGGGGCTTATTCCCCTTCTGGAGTTTGGCAAAAACCCCCTGGGGATCAGCTCTTCCTGACACCTGCCTTGTCTCAAATTGCTGCACAAGACGTGCAAATGTTATTTTACTTTCTGCTGTCAGCTCTTTTCTCCACATCATTTACTACTTCAAATAATGCTTTGAAAAAGGAGCTCTGATGTCTGCTTTCAGATGAAAAATGACAATCCCTGGGTAACCTGTTCAAGCACATTGACAGGAAAGCTGTAATTTCAGGATGGCATCTTTCCCTCTATAGTCATGAGATTTATTGCAGATGAATAGAACAACCAAGAAGTAATTTCTTCGTCACAAGTTTCAATAGGTATGCAAGGAAATGCCCTGATAGTCTATTCAGGAGCTACATTAAACGTAATTTGTGCAAGTGCTTTCATAGCAGTATGTCTACCTTCCTCCTAGCATGAAAAGATAGCTTCACAAAGTGTATTTTTCAGGATATTTCAAAGGTATTATATTATTTTGGTTTGATTCTGTAAGATCTAATTGTTTCACTTCTCTTTAAAGTTAAACCCCTGTGTTCGGAAACAGGTATTTTAGTCTGTGTGTGTCTACATGCCTTAGATATGACTATAGACACCCTATGCAAAGGAGAGAATGCAATTCCTGCTGTATTTCTGTATCAGGGCGTTCAGGAGAAACCAGAGAACTGGAAACAAAGCCTAAATGTGTAACAAAGCAAGAAAAGGTCAAAAGCTTTCATCAGCATGGATGTGCACACAAGGGTTGTTGTGCAGCAAATCCAACTATCAGCAAGTGTGGTGGCAGATTTCAATTTGACCTTGAGCATTTCCCTAATTTTCAAGCTGGGCCTAAGTCCTTTCAAGTAAGTGGAAAGAAGCCTTTGACAAAGAAATGATCCCCAAAGTGTATGCAGCTTTTGGTTGTTTAAAAATATAGATTGTCTCCTAAGGGGCCATGATCATTAACACCAGGCACCAGTACAGGTCAGGGGTTGACCTGCTGGAAAGCAGCTCCATGGACGAGGACCCTGGCGTCCTGGTGGACAATAAGTTACCCATGGGCCAGTAATGTGCCCTTGTGGCCAAGAAGGCAAATGGTGTCATGGGGTACATAAAGAAGAGTATGTCCAGCAGGTCAAGGGAGGTTCTCCTCCCCTTCTACTCTGACCTATTGAGACCACATGTGGAGTATTGTGTCCAGTTCTGGGCTCCCCAGGTCAAGAGAGGCAAGGAAATACTAGAGAGAGTCCAACAGAGAGCTATGAGGATGATTAGGAGACTGGAACATCTCTCTTATGAGGAAAGGCTGAGACCTGGGGCTGTTTAGCCTGGAGAAGAGAGGACTGAGAGGGGATCTTATCAATGTTTACAAATATCTGAAGGGTGGGTGTCAAGTAAAAGGGCCCAGTCTCTTTTCAGTGGTGCCCTGAGATAGGATGAGAGGTAATGGTATCAAGGTGAAACACAGTAAGTTCCACCTCAACACGAGGAAAAACTTCTTCACTGTGAGAGTGACAGGGCCTGGAACAGGCTGCCCAGAGAGTGGAGTCTCCTTCTCTAAGGACTTTAAAAATCCACCTGAATCTGTTCCTATGTGGCCTGCTGTGGGTGATCCTGCTCTGTCAGGGGGTTTGGACTCGATCTCCAGAAGTCTCTTCCAACCCCTACCATTCTGATTCTATGATTGAGACTATGACCAGACAGGTGATTTTATTGAAGAGCTAATTGTCATAGAGATAAAACTCTGTGGCACACAGGACACAATGGAAGTGCTGGAAACCCATGAACATGGTGCCATTTATGCCAGAGTTACGATAAACACTCTGAAAAGCACTTCCAGTTATTTTAAATTACTTTATTCTCTCCATCCCCAAACTCTGATCACTTGCAAATTGAAGTGCTCTTAAAAACTTTAAGTACTCCATTAATTTTAAATTGCTCTAAACTGTATAAGCCCAGAAACCCAAAGCACTCTTGAAATCTGAAGCGCTACAATTACTTTGAATCACTCAAAAAAAAGTGGGTTCAAAATTTATTTTATTTTTTTCACATTCATATTTTTCCTTGCAGTGCAATAAATACAGCAGACATAACATCTTCAGCCCACTAGGAAAAAAACCCATTATTCTCAATATTCACCCAAATGGTAAAAATAAAAAAGGAGCAATAATTGCAATTAGTGTAATATACAAGCACTAATATAATATAAGCAAACATATAATAATCAATAACAAATATATTTGAAAAAGTTCAATAATACACATAGATCACCAGAAAATGTGTGTGCCTCCACACACCCCTGTTTACCCCAAATCTTCGATGCAGGCAGACATATGCTATGTGTTTTCCCTGTTACTGATGGCTGTATTAAATTTTTGAAGAGGCTGGTTCTGCTTCATTTTACGCACCAGGGGCACCCTGGGCTGCTCCACCAGTGAACTATTTGATAGCAAAGCTCCTTGGGGCTGCTGGGTGCTGCCTGTGTGCACAGAGACCTTTCTAATTTCTGCCTGCATTGACAAATATTCATCCCTTAAAAATGGCACAGAGATTCTGATAAATATTTTAATACACCCTATATGAAAAGAAAGGCACAGTTGATAGGGGCCTGAAGCTTTTGGCAGGATGTGTCCACAGAGTGCAAGTGCAGGGGCAGCAAAACTGTAACCTCTCCCACCCTTGGCTATTGTGAATGAACTCCTAACACACTGCTGGCACAGCCACCTGCTGTGGCGGAGATACCTGATCTCCATTCCCATAGCATCCCCGTTGAGTAAGCCTGGTCAGCACAAACACCAAGACCAGCTGCCTGTCCCACCAGGAGCTAGTCATGGCCATGCAGGTGTCTGGAGGTGCCCATGCCAGTGGGGATGAGGTGACTCTTGTTCACGTACAAATGCTCAGCAGCAGAAAGCTTTCCACGTGAAAGAACAGCAGCACTGAAAGCAGAAGTTAGTTTGGGGATGAGTACCTCAAGAGACTGGCCAGTGCACAGGGCTGGCTGCTGGGGACTATACAAATTTCTTATTAATTATGAATCAGATCACATGCCCTGGGAGAGCTGGGGCTCTATTTGAGACTCTCTGCTGTGCACATCAGGCCCCTGTTCTGGCAGAGCAGAGCTGGGTGCTGTGCACTGCCCTGCAGACTCCTACTGTCTTAGCACAGTGAGAGCAATGCTTAGGAGGATCCTGCAGACGAGCTGCTTTCAGCTAATATCTAATCAAAAGGAATTACCCTTTTGGCAAGGCGTGGGAGAGGCAGCACGGTGCTGCGCTTCGCTTCGCTGGGGACAAGTCACACTGTGATCTTCAGCTGTTGGAGGAGAGTTAGGGATGACTAATACGTAATGAAGCAGCACAACAGGTTTGGCCCCCTGGTAAAGACTTTGATTTCAGTGGCAACCACTGACAGATGAAACAAAGAAATGCTTCACATGCTCAGATAAATCTGTCTGAATGCTATCATAAATAGAAACTCTAAATAGACCTTTTTCTTTAAAAATAGGATGAGAAATAATAGCTATGCAGGAAAGCTTTTGGGGATCTCTGGTATTTGTTCTGCATTTGTTTTCACAGATTTTTTTTTTTAAGTAATATGTATCACAAAATAAATAATTCAGCATCTTAAAAAAATATAAATAAAATCTGTGATCATTATGTCCAAGAAACAGTATCAAATATTTAAGTTTTCCTCCTTTCTGAAGTAACTGTTTCCATCACAGGATTGTGGCCTCCTGTGTGGCTGAGCAATGCAATGCTTTCATTGTCAGTCAAAACAACCATCAAATACTTTTGCAATGCTGCCTGACATCAGGAAATGTGCTGTTTAAAAGCTCTCTCTACTTTTAGGCTCTGATCTCTCTGCTATGTTCAGCTGGGGAAAAAAAAAATAGAAAAGCAATTTTTCATATCTCTGGGGAGATTTTCACTTTGGGAGCTTGGCATCCTTGGTTGCCTTTGGTATGGCCCTAATTCCACAAATACGTCGGGGTCTGACCTTGAGGCCATGTGCCCTGTAGTGTCCCCATAACTAGGAAGGACGTGCTACCAAGAGGACTTATCTCCAGGGCACCCTGAATGGGATGGCCAGTGACTACCCAGGGCCTTTCTTTGGAAGGACTAGTGGCAGTCCCAGCTGGCTCTGGGGTGCAGAGGCTCAGTGTGTCCCCAGGGGGGCCAGCGCAGTCAGGCTCCCCCAGCCCCATGGCTGTGCCTGGGGACAGGATGAGGGCCACTGTCCCTGTGCCCCACAGAACTCTCCAGCAGCCCCCTGCTGCACAGGGAGCACAGGACATCCTTAGAGAAGTAAAAGCAAAGTCAGCTGGGTCAGTGCAACATTTTTCATCATTGCTCCTTCCTTACTAACGCTACGTGATCAGTCAGTCCACAAATGATTAATAATGTCTCTCATTGCCTTTCTTCTTCTCTGTCCTCCCACCTGTAGATGCATCTGCAGAGATCTTTCTTTGCTGGAATCCACACATATGGTACAAGACAGGGAGCATGTCACCTCTGCATGGGTCTTGCCCCCTCGCTACTGGGCACTTAGAACACGATCAGGAAGGGAGATGAGCACTTCATTTGCTTTCAGACCTCTGTGTTGGTGCCAAGGACAGATTTGGTTTATTTTTTAGTGACAGTATGGGTGGGTTTATTTTTTATTTCAATTTTAATTAACAGGCCCTCACCCCAAAAAGCTATTTACTGGTATGAAGTCTATGAGGATGCATTAGAAATGCAATAAACATCTGTACTTGAGCATTTTTGTTCCCAAAAGATGCAGCCTAGTTAAAGTGGGTTGGTTCCCTGCACAGGGCAGCACAAGAGGTCAGAAAGCATGAGCAATGCAGCTGTGATGTGGGACCACAGCCATCACAGTGGGATGGCCTCCAACCTTGGCCAGGGATTGAGATGCAGCAGCTCCAGCACTGCTTCTCTGCAATGGGAAAGACCAGCGCTGCTGCTTTTCTTATTGAATTTAAATCTGAGGGGTCCAGCAGACGTTATGTTGGGATTTAATCGGCTAGAGCTCAAATGCTTTCTGGCCACCCCAGCAAATCAGGTTAAAAATTTGCATCTCAAAGGTGCTGCCTGAACAAGGAGACCACATTGAGTATTTCGGTGTGGCTTTGTTTGAAGAGTAGCAAAAAGACAGGGGAGAAAAAGGCTGGGGAATACCTCTAAACTATGATGAACAGGTTCAATCAAAAAAAACCAGCTTGACAACGTCACCTCATTTATATGAAGGGTGATCATTTGGCTTCAGGATAGGTCTGTGACATCCAGACCTTCACAAAAACTGAACTCAGGATACTTGAGTTTTACCATCTCTTCACAACTCCCAACAGCTTAAGAGAAAAGATCTGAAGTAATATATGGAGACGTGGGTCCAGAGTGTACTTTGTATAAAATTTGTGTTCCCAAAGGAGTGATGTGCTACACTGGGGTGGAGAGCAGGCTGTTCACCTTGTCCATTCTAGTAGCACATCACCCAGGTGAACTGCAGCTGAGCCTTTGGTGCCTGGGTGCTCCGACCCCTCCAGCAAGGATCTTAAGTTAATGATCTAAATGCTGTGCAAAATGAGCTGCTTGGATGCAAATACATCCTAAAGCACTTTGGCCATCGCCAGCTACTAGGAAGAAAAATAACCAGATATCCATCATTACTGTATGGAAGCCAAATGACTGAAGAATCATTTCATATGCCAGCTGGTAAGTGGTGCATGGTGAGGTACTTCAGCAGTGGATCATGGAAGAGATGAAACCACTTTATGAAACAGCAGGGAAGAGGAAAGACAGAAGAAACTGCCTACACCAAACAGCCTTCTCCAAGGGATGAGGCGCTGGTTTTATTGCACTGAAGTAACTGCTAAAGAAGACAACTATTGAACTTGATGTTGGAAAAATAGAGATCTCAGTTCAATAGGTACAGTTCTGGTAGCAGTGGCTGTAGTCTCCACCTGCACCGTTGCTCTAATAAAAGATCCTGTTTTTTCACAGCAAAGCCTGATGAAAACACTTCCACAGTGAGCGGATCCACCTCAGCACTTCTGAGCATGCCGCTGCAGCCAGCAGCCCTCCCACTGCACAGTGCTTCAGAAACAATTGTCTCAGCCCCCGCCCACCACCCCCCGTATTTGCCCTTTAGCCATTCTATACCTAATTATCCATCGTCAGAGCAAAGTCTCTCTCTCAGAAGCTGATCTCCTGGGTACAGCTCCACCACGTAGATCCCAATTCTTGCTAAACAGAAATGCCACTTCTCTTTCAGTGCATTGACCTTACCTGTAGCTAAAAGAAAATGTGTGTGGTTTCAGCATGCTCAGCTAAGCAGGACACCTGCCCCTGCATCAGAGACCTCTCCTCTCCACTGCTCACCACTTGCCCCAGTATGGGTCAGCAACCAGCCAGATCTGATGGGATTTAATGTGGGGTTTTTTTCCAGGTAACCAGTAAAACACTGCCTGCCTTGAGGCCAAGGAGTGATTTCTGTAGAGATCCCACTTGAAACATACCCACATCAACTGGTCTTTGACAGATAATTCCTTTAGCTCATATTTAATTCACTTTGTGTGCTGTGTTGATTTTGTACTGAACTGGCTTCTTGAACGTTACATTGTGGAATACCAACTCAAATATTTTATAGAAGCTTAAATCAACACTATTTCCTTTATTAAGCAAAATTGTAATCTCATTATAACAAAAAAATCTAGTTAGTCTTAGAAGATCTATTCCTCATCAGCCCCTGTTGATGGGAACTAATGATATTATCCTTTCCTATTTTTTAACTTCTGCAATTGTTTCTCATTGTCTGGGATCCGTTATCTCCCCAGGATCAAAGCTCAGCAGGCCTATCGATATCCAAGTCATCCCACTTTCCCTTAAATGGTGACTTTTCTTCCTCTGATGTAATTTTGCCTGTACTCCATGATCCCTGCAAAAGCAGCATTAGCAGTCCAGGAAAAAAAAACAAACAGCAAGGTCTCTTCAAAATACTTCTATGCAAATTATTTAGACTGCTGATTTGAAGATGCTTAGCTGTTGTAACTATTGTTTGCTCCCCCCAAACTTCTGCTGTTATGCAAATCATTGTATCATCATCATCTGATGGGAATGCATCATTTGTGGTTGTTTTTCTCCCCAGATTCAGAACAGGAGTATTTGTTCATTAAAAACATTTGCCTTTCTGCGTAATTATTGCCATTTCTATAATTTCCATTTGGTAATCATCCAAAGACATAGTTTGGCTTCTCTTCATCCCTAATATATTTTAAAGACATTTTCCTACTGCTCTTTTCTCTGTAGCTGTAGCCTGTCTCTTGTATTCTTTTCCTTCACTTATCTAATCTATCCAGTTTCTAATTTCCATATTACACTAATTGCAAGCTTCCCCTTTTTTTCTGTTTGTTTTCTATTTGGATGCAAACATTGCTCCTTTCGTTGTCTCTCTGAGATACGTTCAATTTCTGTAGCCATCTCAGGGATCCTTTGCCAGTGGAGAGACTGGGGCTTTCAGTGGCTTTGGTTGCAGAAGCCTACAAAGATGTTTCTCTGTTTTCTGAGTTCTGTTTCACAATTTGCCCTGGGACATAAGAGTTTTGCATCTTGAAACTGGCTTTTTCGAAGTATCGAATGGATGTGTGACTAGCTGAGATTTTTTTTTTCCAGCTTTCCATGAGTTATGATCAACACTTGGTCTTGTGCTCCCAAAGGAATGGCTACATCTCTGGCCTTGCATTAATTCCTCTCTGCTGAGAGCAAATAGTGTCTTGTTGGATGCCACTTGGTTTTGCATTAAATAAAATAAACTCTAGAGCTTCAGTAAGTGCTGACAGGTACACAGAGATACCTGCTTGTGGCCAGCCCTCCCCAGACACTTTGTTATGCTTTCATCCCTAGCTTCCACCTCCATCAGAGGAGCACCTTGAGCTGCATGCATCTGCTGGGCTGGGAGAATAAGTGCACGTGCATGAGCAGCAGCTTACTGCTGAAAAGAGAATGCCCCCAAAATGCGAACAGTTTCTCACTGCTGGGATAATTGGTCCAGGGCTTTCTGACTTTGGCTTTTCTCATGGGGTTAATTTATCAGTTGATGAGCATTTTCTGATGGACAGGAAGAATGTTTTCTTAATTATTTCTGTTTCTGCCTTTAGGTAGAGGACCTAGATTATCAGAGGTCATCCTATGGCAATTTTAAGGATGTTAGTCTGGCCCAGCTGCTGCTGCCAGAGCCATGCAATGCTCTCAGTAGCAGGATTTTGAAAGAGGAAGAAAAGTTGTCAGGAAGGTCTTGATGCAGGTGACTAGTTGGTGGTATGTTATCTTCCTTCAAGAACTGTATTTGTCTCCATGGTGGCTCTACTAAAAAAAATGAGTGAGATGAGCAAGGAAACCTGGCAGCCCATCCAGCAATCAGATGAGTGCCCCGGGGCTGCTGCCTTCCTCAGGCCACCTAGGCTTGCAGAGCTGGGGCTGGGTTTGCAAGGGTTGGCATCTGTTGTCTTGAACATCTCCTCTCTGGGATGCTACCAAGAGGAAATTCTGGGGACTTGTATTCAACACACAGTGCTGGCTTTGAAAGAATTCCTTCTTAACCACCTCCCCTAATACAGGCACTCCAGGTTTTCTGTGTATTTCTCAAATAATGAGCTCCCAATGCAAAGTTCAGCACATGTGGATATCATGCAAGTTGAAAACTCACCTTGCTGGTGATTTCAGCAGAAAAGGAAGGCTGGCAAACCATGAAGACACCACCTTCTCTCTAATAGAGATGCCTTTCTTTGCATTGTACTCAGATCTAAAACAAATTGCATCAGTTTCCTTCACACTGCACAGTTTGAATCTTAAAAAATAGCACACTGGGTTATGAATAAATAGAGAATAACATGTCATATTCATGAGAAGTTTTACTCTTCCAGGATGTGGTTACCTACTTTGATAACTGCTTGTTCGAAACAGGAGCCAAATAAGTAGTTTTCCACTAATTTATGTCACTAGGTTGTAATTATTTTATAGTAATACTCTTGTGTGAGCCTCTGTATAAATGCAAAATATAAAAATAGCCCGTGCTAGGAACTTGCTGTTCATATGACGTAAAAAGTAGTGCCATATTAACAAACATAAGATCCTGGCAGGCCTTATCTGTCCATAGCTAGACATCAGATCAGGCTTATAGAGATGAAACACAAATAATTCACAAGCATCAACTCTGCCCACATTAAAATTGTTATAGAAAATCACAAATTTACTTAAGTAAAATAGAACACCAAACCAAACAAACAGAAACCCCAACATCAACAGGCAAAACCAAATATTCAGAGTCTACACTTAATATAAAGTTTACTTTAGTACTAAATGCAAAAAGTCATTCTATTAAAGCAAAGCCTTGCTAGCATCTTCCTCATATTGAACTTCAGTCCATGCATTTCCCAAATATTCAGCTTCTCAGGAGTGCTGCCCTTCTCTATTGACACCACAACGTTTCATATGGCCAACCATAGCTTGCTCTGCAGCCAGCAGTGTTGAGTGTGCTTTCTGCAGTGACCAGCTGCCAGGTGAAGAGATGCTCACACTACCCAGGGGGCAGGGAAGAAGCCACATTTCCAAAGCACATGTCGCTGTGTGTGTCTGCAGCATCGAGGTTCTTTCCAACAGGAAGACATTTGTTGGACATTTTGCATTCTCAAGATGATAACTCTACAGAGGAGTAACTGAACAGCATCTCCAGTAGCCCACTCATGATGACCTCTACATACACAGTAAAATTGATTAAATGTACATTTGCTTCCCTGCAGCTTCAGCAAGGCCAGCAGGTCAATCACATTAATATCAGATACTCTGTTTTGCTGGAGATTTCTTGTGGAAATAAATGTCAGCATGGCTGTAGTCCAGAAACTTAAAGATTCATTGAAGAACTCAAACAGAAACTTGCAGTTTGACAGTTTTTTTCCAGTTATATTTCCATAGGCACCTCAAGCTATGGATGCAATACAGGATGTGCTCTATGATTAGGAGAAATGTTTTGTCAAATAAAACGTCCTAGCAAGACACAGAAGCAAGTGAAATGTGGTGGCTTTTGGGATGTAGTGCATCTCCCCTGAGATTGGAGACATTAGACACATCTCTATCAGTGGCACGGGATCCTTTCATAGCAAAGGAGACAAATCAAGACTGCTAAGGCAGAAGCTATCAGACACATTGAAGATGTCTAACATAAAAGGAGATTGACCATAGCCTGAAAGTGCCTGTTGTGCTGCGGTCTCTGCAAAAGATGGTACTTGTTTGTAAGGAACAAGCAGTTTTGGTGATAGATGGCTCAGAGAACCTTTGCAGCAGAGCTAATGGGATGGCTGTGGCCTGTCATCCCTTCCACTCTTTCTCCTTTTTCACCTGTCTGCAGTTTAGCTTCCTTCTTCCTCCAATGCTTCCCTGCCCTGAAACAACCCCCATGCCATGATCAGTGTCACTTCAGTTTTGCCATCATTGCCGCAAGGGTTGTAGACCTGGAAGCAGCAGAGCTTGGGGATTTCTTCTGCTCTGCTTTACTACAACCTACGGGCCCAACTTCCACACTGCCTGCACAACCGGAAACCTCCAGGAGATTTTAAAGTTTGCAGTGCGGCATGTTATCAACACACCACACACTCACACATGTAACTTCAGATATCATAGTGTTGTAGAATAAGGTGCAAAGAAAAGATGAGTGCTTCAGGGCTCCTGTCCTCTCCTGCTCCAGCATTGCACAGGCAGTATGACACTGAGTCTGTGCAACCCATCAAAAAGCTCAAGTACCTGTTGGAACCAGTGAAATGACTAAGACAAGAAGCTACTAGCACAGGGGTGTTTGTATGACTGGCAACTGCTCAATACATTTCATGTTTTGTTTACTCATAGTCATCCTTGTCTGTTTAAATTAGGTTTCAAAACACTTTAAAAATGTGGGACAAATTCAGTATATCATTAAGGGAAGATTCATTATCTGTGTAGCATTATTAAATATATATCTTATACCCTTTTTAGCAGCAGTTTTTTGTAAGTTAATTACCCAAAGCTTTTCTGCACCAACACTAATGAAAACTCTAATGGGCTGTAATCAAGCAATTTTTTTGTTAATATAGGGAAGTGCTTGGATTTATGTTTAAAGGCAAAAAGAGTAGTGCCAGATCTTTGAAGAATATATGTTGTATTTGCATTTCCAGAGGCAGTCTTGTTCCTTGATTACTGTGTCCACTGATTCCTCTCACAGATGTGGTGCATGTATGAAGAGAGTGGCTTGCCAAGGCCTCCACTGTTCCTGTAAATCACAGGCAGTGGCAATTGTTGGCCTTTTTTTTTCCCTTGCAGGTCTTAAAAACATTTGTGGTCTCAGCTGTTTCCATGACTTATCAAGAGCCAAGTTGCCATTTCAAACATGGTCCTGTGACCAGTCCCAAGCAGCTGAGCTGGCTGGCAAGACGCAGCCAGTCGAGACACAGCCAGTGGCGTGCGGGGGATTTGAGAGCAAGAAGAGAATGTATAAAAAAAGGCAGGCAAAAATAGAGAATCAGCAGAGATGTTGGGAAGGGCTCCCTGGGAAGCCTGCTGCTCCCTGCCTTCCCTGCCTGCAGGGACAATGCTCTGCAGAGAGGAGCAGGATCAGCCGCTCTTCGGGCATGAATTACCATGGCAAATTAGACAGTTAAGAAGCAGTCCACTTATGGATGCTGTGACATATATTCTCAGAGGGCTTGATAAACTGCAGCAATATTTACCTTGTCATCCACTTTTCAGAGGGAAAAAGGGCAGCAAACATTAAGGAAGAGCTTTCTTTCTCTCACTTGTCTACAATAGTAAGATTTTCAAGAAGTGAAAGACTGTAGGAAGTCTAGAAATAAACGTGACACCTTTATTGCTGTATATATTCTTAGACAAAGAAACACAGTATCTCATATGTAGGAAATATAGAAAAGAAAGGTGTATTTGCCGTGCTGAAGAGCTTTACATAAAACAGCGCAAGGAAGACAGGCAAGCATTCAGTGAACAATCCTGAGCTTAGCATCTTTGGTACTTTGGTATAATTTATTGCCTCTTAGAAGTGACTTGACCAGAGCCTACGCAAGTCTATGCATGGGAAGTATACGATGGTGTCACCTAGCAGAAACTGGCACAATGAAATGGGAGCCAAACCTGGACAAAAGGCTGAAAAGGTGACACAAAACATTTAATAAAGACAGTATTTAATAAGCTGTGTAGGTATGCCAGCTTCTCCCAGGCTGCAGCGCTTTGCATCAGGACTGGGGATCCTGAACTAAGGCACTGCTGAAGTGCAGGCATGTGCAGTCAGGAATTACTGAGTGAGATTCGGGTTTGGAGGCTGTAGCCAGCCCCAAAAATCTACTCTCGTTGCTTGTGGCCAAAACTCATATGATTTTATCTTTCAGTTTCAGCTCGGGCAGTGTCATTGTAGGGCAGGGAAGGTTGAGAACCTGCCTCCCCCTCCAAAGGGAGGTGTCCTTGCTGACCTGCCCCTGATTTTCTGATCACACAGGAGCATGTATGAGCCCAGTACCTCCCACGTAATGGTGGAGAAACCCTCTGGGGTTCATCCTTGCTGTCTGCAGTGATTGACACATTCCTGCACTCACAGGATGGCATGAATGGCAGTGGGATCCTTCAGGGCAAAGGCACAGCCCAAAGCCTCCTCAGGGACAACTTGCCCAGGTAACACAAGTGCTGGCTCCCATGATAACTGGGAAGTCTGTTGGCAGTTTTCTGTAGTTGTGGTTGTTCCTAGTGAAAAGCTCCTTACCTTCCACTGTGTTTCAAGCTGCAGAGTTTAACTGATATTATAACAGCCTTTTTCCAGCTGTTTGATATCTAGTGAGTAATGTTGTGCTTCACTTCCCCCCACTGTCATTGCTGGCCTCCCTGGGGGGAATATTTTTTTTCCTCATCTGAAGATGTGTTTGGAAATTTGGAGGAGTCCGGGGAGCAAATCGTCTCTTTGATTCTCATCACAAATGCCACTAGAGTTACTGGGCTTTATAGTTATTTACATCTCCACATGCTCATGCTAAAACACTTTTCTGCTCTCAGCAGTGGTGCTAACCTTCCTATGGCTGGTCCTCATTAGCATGAGCTCTTGCTTGTGGTTTTAACATTGTGTTTTTGCCAGCCTTGCTTCCACAAACACAGAGACTAGATGGTCCTCTGTGTGCTGGGTGGGCACCGAGCAGGGGCTGCTATGCGCATAGCATATGCAGCACGGTACACATACCACACGGTGTATGCACAGCACAGTGCACATGCAGGGCACATATAGCTCAGTGTACATAAAATACCGTGCACGTGCAACACAGTGCAGGTGGCATGATGCACATACAGCACTGTATGCATACAGCACGCTGCATGTACAGCATGGTGCACAGAGAGCCCTGCGCACATACAGCATGGTGCTTGTACAGCACAATGCCCAAGATCACAAGCCTCCATTATATCACTCTAGATCCAGGTGGGGAGATGTCTGAGGGGCTCTGTAGGAGCTGAACTCCCCAGGAGATTCCATCCTGATAGCTCTGGCAGAGGCAGGCAGTCCTGTGCAGCTGGGTGTCTCTCAATGGCACCCCCAGTACATCCAAGGACCACATTATCTTGTTCATCCTTACCATCTCACCATATAGGGCATGGGGCTGACTGGAACTGTATTCTTCTACCATGCAGCCCGAATTGCTGCCAGTGAGGCATACAGACTTGGTCCCTCTGCTCTACACACAGCAAAACGGCTGCAGTAAATCAGCTTGCAGAGATTATGCCGGTGAGGCCAATAAAGCAACGAGTGTTCAAACAGTGTTTCAGCCCTGCTCTTCAAAACCTGCTGTTTCAAAAGAAATAAGCTGTCCTGATCAGTACAATCCTTTTGGAGAAATGAAGCCTGGCTCTGCAAAACTGTTGCAGTTTAGAACTTGTCCTGAATATGTGTGATTGATTGATTGATTGATTGATACACAGAGGGCAAAGAGGGTCCAGGTGGAGAAGCTCCCACCAAGACTGATGGGGAGCTGGTGCGTGTCCTGGAAACCCAGCACCCCTGTGTCTGCAAGCTGGGATGCCCTTGTACCCAGAGCATGTGCAGCCCTTGAGGCAACACCAGATGGGAAGAGATCCATTAACTCTGGTAGGTCAGAGCGGCTGTCCCTGCTTGATACCAGGCCTTTGTCCTTATCACAGACCAGCTGCTGCAAAACACCTGCTGAAACAGGATTTTTCTGTAGGATGAGCTATGCCCTGACTGAGAGTGGTGGTAGAAGCAACTCAGCAGGTCCTCATTCTCAAAAATGATGTCCTATGACACTAACTACCTGTTGCACCTCAATTTGCTGTTAAACAGGATCTTTTCTGTTTCTGTGTAATATCTCTGCAACTGGTGTACGGTTCAGTGCACCACTCCAGACCACAGCAGTAAGATGTTCCTGTGACTTGCAGAAGCTATGATACAGGAGAATTATTTTGTGAAGCTGTCTGACTATTCTTATGATTTATTTTAAAATAGTGATGTCCTAGGATCATTCCAAGGAACGTAATCTTTTTAAGATATAGGCTGAGACAGTTCTATAGCAATTTTACTGCTATTCTTATTCTCTTAACCACCATGTACATGAAGAAATATTCACTTGTGTGTATATGTATAAATATACATATACAATGCTTGATATCACCCCAGCATCAAGTTTGTTACTGAAAGAGAAAATTTTGTATCTAACCCAAAAGATACTGCTTGCAACAAAAATACTTGAGGAGTAATGGGAAAGTGAATGCTGCACAAATATTTGGAAGAGATCCAAACTGATTCTTTTAAAACCTACATCAAACCTTCCTGCTCTGTTGCTGCTGCTGTGTGATATCTTGTACTGAGATGTCAAATTACTTAGCTGAAATCCGTGCGACTCAGCACCTTTCCCATCGGTAAATTAGAGAATCAAAGTGTAATCAAACTATTAGAGAGGTTTCTATGGTGTAAAAAGGCAGATTTCCCTGCATTAATATGCTTTTAAGGGATGAATTCACCCAGCAGTTGCTTTACCGGCTTGTAAAATGTGCAGCAGGAGCACAGCCAGCAGTACAGACCCACACCTCTTGCCGCTCAGGAAAATCACTTTCTCTGTGAAAACTTTAGGAGCTTTATCCGCCTGTAATTTTACCAGGGTTGTATTTTTCTGTTAGCCTGGAGTAGCTGCATCTCATTTGGCTGGGCACAAGCCTGACTCAGGGTGGGTGGTTGCAAAAGGGTGCTTTACAAGACAGAGCTTTCTCTTTTGCCTTGCCCAGGAAGGCAGAGCCCACAGTGGAAAGGGTGAGGTGGCAACAGGGCTGTGCCTGAGGGAACCAGGTGGGCCCCTGTGGCAGTCCCACATCAGAGTTGGTTGCCTGTAGCCAATGGAGAGGAAAAATTCAAGTGTTGTTCTTCACTGACTTTCCAAAGTCTCCACAGTTTCCCTGAACTGGTGAAACCATAGCCACAGGCTTCTTCAGATTTACATTGTAGTGCCCTGGTGCTGCCCTTCTAACTCTTCCATAAAAATATATGTGTAGCTGAGACATTGAAATATCTAGGTGATTCAAAAGGAAAGGCATGGACCTGAGTTTCTTTTTGTTTTGTTGTTTGGTACAGCAGAAGTCTTCCTTTATTTCTTCAAACTTGGAAAGCAGTTTTTAACCTCTTTGAATTTGTTGAATTGCTCTTTCCAGGAATTTCACAGGAAGTCCGGCTGTGGTGTTGCCCACATGAATAATTAAGAAACGATCCTTTGGGGTAGACAAAGAGGAATTCCTCTGAGGAAACGCAACCAAGTCCAGCAATTCCTGAACAGCTCAGGAGGGGACCCAAGAGCTCTCCTCCCAATGGGCCTTGGGGTATCAAGACGCTCACCACCATTTCCAAAATAATCAAAGGAGAAACAGCCACTCTCTATGTGTGTGAGTCTTCCGTTTGAGTAAATCTCCCACCCTCTTCCTCTGCAATCTCTTTTGCTCTTGCCAACCATGGCCAAGCTCCTGGATGGGACACTCAACAGGCTGGATGTTATTTACATCCTGCCTGATGGCAACAGCAAAATCCTTGCGAGCAGCCTCAAGTCTGTTTGCCAAGTATGACCTGGTCCTTTGCTGACTTAATAGCAGAGACATTTCAAAGGGCTGGCACCCACAGCCGTGACACTGGTGAGGATGCTCTGCAGCACCCAAGCAGTATTGCTGGGAAGCACACAAGCAGCCCACTGGTATTTGTGTCAAATCGTTGATATGTAAGCAGGGAGCATACAGTGCATTTAAATCACTTTCACACTAAATTTGGAACAGAAATCATTAAATATTTATTCTGTGCCTAAAATACTGCTTGAGCGTCCTACTTACTGATATTACATATTAATTCACATAGATTTTGCAGTACTGATAATGTGTTTATTTTAAAATGGTGACTCTGAGGCATTCATTATGATTGGGCTGTTTAATAAAAAGTGAGATTCATGGCCCCAGAGGAATCCCATGTAGTCGCTTCTGTAAACCTGAGGAAGTGGCTCGTGAGAAGAGAAATCCAAGCGCTCATAATTACCATGAAAAAAGCACTAGCTGGAAGTTTTTTGTGATCTGTTGAAGACCAGTAAAATCAGCAGTTTCAGAATAAAGACAGTTCAAAGCCTAGCAGAAATTAGGAGTTATTTCTTTAGCAGTGGGAGTACTGTACATTCAGAGTAGCAATCACTCAGCCAGAGCATAATTGCTAGAAATTGATTGCTCCTTTCTCCAGGTGCTTTCCTGAAATGTGAGGACCGGATGAAAAACTATCACAAGAAATTTAAAAATAAGTAAATAGATGCACCTTGACTTGCAGTGACCCCAGGGATGGCAATCAGGCACTGAATGGCAGCAGCAATCCAGCCCAGGTTTTGTAGGAGCCCTGTGCAAGCTGGAATAGATCAGCTGCAATTATTTCCAGGCTCTGGGCTAAGCAGAGTAGGGTGCATTTAATAAATCTCCCATGGTACTCCTATCTGCAATAAGCCTCAGTCATTTTTAATTATAGACGCCTCAAAAGCTGGGAGCCAGCACTGATTGGGCAGCAAAATATTGCTACAATCCTCACAGTAGTGTTTGGAAAAGGATTTTGGTGCTGAACCTGACACGGATGTGATGCTGCCAGTCTGGCCAGAAAGTGGAGATAAACAGCTCATGTGTGGATTTTGCTGAGTAGCTGCAGACATCAAGTCTGCCGTCTTTCAGGGCCTGCTGGGTGAGGCTAATTTGGTGTTATTTATTTTAACACTCAGTGTAATAAATCCTAGGAAGAGGCTGCAAAGGCTAGAGCCAGCATCAAGGCCAAGCACATCCCCGATGGAGAGTGGGTTCTGCCCAAGGCCAGGGGAGGAAAGTCATGGGGCAGAGGGCCCAGGGCATGCAGTATATTTCCCATTGTGGTTAAACTTCCCCATCTCCTGCCTTGTGTTATCAAAGAAGGTAATTCAGCCTCTCCTCCTCTGCCCCTGCCCTGATGTGCCTCTCATGGTGCATCACCCCTTCTCTCCCTGCAGCTTTTGCTCTCCCAGTGCCTTGGAGTAATAGCAAGTGCCTGGGAGAAACCCATGAGATGGATCATCACAATCATCAACCTCAAGGCACAGGAGGCAACTAAGGCTGATGTGCTGGCTGCTGCCTTCCTGTAGAAGGACTGCGGGAGGCAGAGAGCTGGGGAGCGGTAGCATTACCTCTGGAGGCCAGGACTGCTTCAAACCTAGCCACCAGCATCCCACACATAGCCACAGCTGCAGCATGTCTAAATCCAGTTACAGGGTGGAATAAGCTCTCCTACCTCAGCACACACAGCTATTTCTGACTCTGGAGCCTGGATGCTGTGGGAGCTCTAATTTCCCTGCAGATGCTGATCGGGTCTGGAGAGCAGCACCCAGCACCTGCAAGGGAGGGAGGGGAGAGATGAGGGAAAATGATGGCTCAGCAGACTTTTTTTATGGACTGAAATGTTTTCCCAAAGCATCTTCAAACACACTACCCAGAAATAGATTAAGAAGTGACCTCATTGCAAGCCCCAGTTTCCTGGCAGCACGGGGCACTCCACCTCTCCTGGCAGGAGAGCTACTCTTCGGGCAGCTGCTGGCAAGCAGGACACAGATAACCAGTCTCAGCATGGAGGTGGTGGAAGCTGCCCTCTGTGATGGCAGTTTGCTGAAGAAAGGAAACTTTCTTGCCCAGGTTGTAATTCAGGAAGCCCTGTGCTGTAAATACTCTGTGTGCAGGGCAGGGAGGAGGCTGAGCAAACGTTACAGCACTGGTAAGATATATGCTGAGCTGCAGCAGTGGCACCCTGGCTCTTGCACTAGCCACAGCTGCAGCATCTGAGTCTCCTGCAGTGCCTCCCTTCCCCATCCCATACTTCCCCAATGCCGAGGGGTTAAGCAAGGCCAGCAGCCCTCATTGGCCTTTGCTTTGCTCCTAGCGCAGCCCTGATGCAGCCAGGATCCCAATGTAAATATTAGCTGAGCGTATGTGAACAGGTGAAAAGAGCACTGGTTTAAGCCATTCTGTTTGGAAAACACAGCAATCTATATAACACTGTTACCAAGAAACAAGGATTGTTTTCTGTGCTATTTTAGGAGACAGGGAAACAAATGGAGTCTAGGACACACCAGGATTCCTATTTCCCCTCTGTAAATTGGTGTTATTACCTAGTGGTGGTGTTTCATGGTGGCACTCTGCAGCTGGACTCTATTCACTACTAAAAGAAAGAATGTGTTGCTCGAACCTGCCCACTCACACACTCCCATTACCCAGTGTTGTAACTACTGTTCTTTAATCTGCCCAGCTGCAAGGTGCAAACTGTCCAGCCCCTCACAGCGTGTGTTCATGGACATCACAGAGAGTCCCCAGGAGAAGATACCATTTGCTGAGCACTGCTTGTGGCTCAGCCTCAGCCAGGCTGACCCTCAGCAGCTTCTCTGCTTCCTCTTTCAGTTGCTGCTAAAATCTCTCATTTAAATCAACTGGAAGATACTTTTAAGTAAACTCTTTGCCACTTACTTTGTCTCTTTTCCCTTCCCTTGTCACCTGTAACTGTACAAAATTCAGACTTGTATTGCAGAATTGTTTTTCCAAAAGGAGAGGTACAGTTGAGCAAACACCTATTTCATGTTTTGATGGCATGTTGCCAAAGGGCTGAGGTTGCAGCGAGTAACAAATGATCCCAGACGTTGGCTTCCTATACATGCCAAGAGCAGCAGCCAGCAGGCAGTGCATGATTCCTGGGTGCTCGGCACCGGGCAGCACTGTGCCCACCTCTACATCACCCAAAATCAGAAGCTGTTCTGAGTTCAGTCTCAAAGCAATACTGAATTCCAGCTGAGGCCCCTGCACACCCCTCCATCATTTTCAGGTCCATCCCCAGCATACTGCAGGTGTAAGGCAAATAAATCATCCCTGGCTCATTTAAGCCACATCACCCAAGCTGGGTGAGGGACTGGAGATAGCAGGTGCAGTAGGTGACTGGTGGGGAAAAGCGGTGACTCCTCCAGTACCTTCAGCCTTCAGGCTCACCTTACTTTCCAAATCTCATGATCAACGCAAGCAATTTCCCATGGCCACCAGGGATCTCAGGGGAGGCAAAACAGCACAAAGAGATGTATTTTACTCTCTCTTTTCCCTTCTAGACCATTCCTGTGACTCACTGCCATTGGTCCACATAGATTTTACAAAGGCACTAATTGCTTCCAGCTTTCATAAATATTCTGGTTTAGGCCTGTAACCAGGATTAATCAAAAGAGCACAAGTTTGTTTGTTTTTCATGCACATGTGAGCCTCCCTGTGGGAACTATTCAGTTAAGCTCTCCCAAATGGCTGCTTTAAACAGAGTTTACTCTTTCTGAGGGTTTCTTCCAAACCATTGGGTCCTGGCAGCCTGCTTTCAAAGGCAGCACCGCAGCACCCAGTGCTGCGTACACAGGCACTCACTTTCCAAAGCAAGGGCCTCTGCTTCAACTCTGGTTTTTTAAATGCCATTTCCACAAATCATTATTTACACTGATTTCTCCCATCTAACGGGAATAAATGGAGAGGAAAACAAATGCTACAGCAGTGATTTTTTTTCTAATATCACCAACTTCTTCACTATGACACTGTACAAAATGGAAACAAATTTGAAATATTTCAGAAAATACTTTTAATATTCTTCAACCGATGTTGCTTCCAGTATCTGAAGCCACCTGAGATCTCCTTTATGCAGCTGCATTGGCTCCAGCTAGGAGAGGTGAGAAGCATTATGTTGTCTGCAGTGATAGCACAGGCGTGTCTTTGCTGTTCCTTGTTTGTCGTGTAAACAGGAGCAGGCACGGAGGTCGAGTATTCCCATACGGCACGCATTGCCTCTTACTGGAACCCACAACAGAGCTGGCAAGGCAGGCACTTCGGATCTTGTTAGGTAATTATTCTGGAAAGTGGTTTAGAGCAGCAATTAATTTGCAATGCTGGGAACAAATAGGTAGGGGCAAAATGTTTGAAAACTCCTGGAGCCTGCGCCGAAGTGATAAGCTAGAAAGGACTGTGGATTTTGCAGATGTGTTGCATCTTGAAAACGAACTGTCCAACATAATGAATCCTTTTAACCCAAACAGCCTCTGCTTTAGTATCCTGAGCAAACAGCAACATGCACCAATATAATATCAAAAATTACTTAGCTAATGCTCTCATTCATCTACATTTACCCATTCATAATGGGTAATTACACAATTACCCACCATGAAATATTACCACTGGAAGTTACACACACATAATTTCCATGATCTCTCCACTCGCGTTGCTTCCCTTTCTGCAAGATTCCGGATGGTCCAGACTGTTGCGCAGCTGGTTTGCTGGCTCACCCAGCCATGCTGCAGATCATCTCTCTAGAAGGAAAATTCAGGCTTCACATGCTGTTCCTGTTTTTAACAGGGCAGTGTTCCTTGGGATGTTTCAGCACCATAGAAGCCCTCAGCTCCTCCCAAAAGTGCCACAAAGATGGGTTCAGGGAGGATAACACTGAAAGCTATTGAAAATCCTTCTCCTCTTGGTGTTGCCAGAAGGGATCTTTCCTGCAGCTGGAGATGCTGCAATAGTGCTGCTTTGCAGTAGGATGCAAACAATTGTAAGTAGGAGATGTTGTAGAGTGAGCTGGATACGAGCTGGATACATCTCTCTGGACAAAAATAGCATTTCGAAACAGAAAGCTTCAGTCTTTTTTGCCTTGTTCTTTCCTGTAACTCAGGAAAAACATTAGTGTTGTAGCTGAAAGCTCCTAAAGAAGAACACACATTTTGGAGTAGTTCTATGTATCTATTTTGCATCAACGAATTCAAGAAATCTTTTCTGACAGTCTGTCGGAAAAGTCAATCTGTCTCTATAGATAGATATGCAATGTCTGTGATGTTCCTACCAGGAAAAGTTGCTTCTGTCATCCCCAGCTGCTTTCCTTTAGTGAATCCACCTCTGCAGATTTACCTAAACAGAGCAATTACCACTGAAAGGAAACCTTCCATAAAAAATGGCCAATTTTCCTCTGATCATTTCAGAGAGTTTCATTGCTGGCTTGTCTGGGACAGGGAAAAAGGAGAGCTGCAGCTTTTGAACACCTACCTCCTCAGCTACGAGGGACAGCACCTGCAGCCTTATGTTGGATAATATGGAAGTGGCATCAATTTTTTAAAAAATCAAAAGAGACTTGGAAAAAAAAAAAAAAGAGAGAGCTTTGCTGAGGAAGAGATCTTTGAGATGTTCCCATCACCCTTGTGGTAGTCATCCTTGAGTTAGACATGTTAGGGGCCATGTGACAGGCAAAACAGTAGTAGGAGGTGCTGTATCACCTGTCCCCATGTCAAGGGTCTGTCAGCACAACTATATGATGATCCCCTTGGGCAAGGAGAGGTAGTTGCATCACAGCAATGATATCATGGTACTTCTATTTGTTTGTTTGGGGAGATAATAAATGGGGAGGCATGAAGTGAAATGATACTGAGGAAGGCTGAGAGGGACTGAAAACCTTTCCTAATCCCACCTGCTGTATCCCAACAGCACACTGAGTGTCCTTTCCCAGACATATGTGAAGATGCAAAGTAGGAAAATGCCCTGCACTTCCAACTGTCCTCACTGCCTTGCCCTGCAGCCAGCACTGCTGCTTGCACAGCAAGTGTCCCACCAGCACCGTGTGCTCAGTTCATGCTATTTCTCCCCGAATACCAGCTGGGCTGTGGGTTGTCCCAATACAATGCTGGGCTGGCTTCTGCCAGCTTTCTTCAGCCCATGGGTTGGGTCAGCAGTCCTGTCAGCGGCTCCTGAGAAGCTGGGCAATAAAGGACTGTGTCTGGAGGTGTTCTCAGAGAAAAGCAGTAGCTGGGAAGAGCAAGCCGTGTGGCTGTTCCAGCTTTAGACATCTCCAGTCTGGTGTGCAGTTATTTATTTGACTTGCTGACTGTGCTCTTGCAGAAAATGCAGCGTTGCTTTCCAAGAGTTCCCAATGAGGGATGCAAACAAGAAGGGTATGAAGCTGGAGCTGTGTCTGCCTGGTGTGTCAGTGCATGTCAACACCTGGCACTTGTCAGAGCCCACCCACACCAGAAGGGGTCCAGGGCTCCCTCACAGCTGATGTCATTGCAGGGGAAGAGGGATCAGGGCTGTGCAAAGGGCAGCAGTTGTGCCTTGCAAAGCTCATCCTGATGTCCTGGGCAGGATGCCCTCCTTGTTGCTCGTCTCAAGATGACTGAGCCATGGATGTCTTCGTGCAATGTTAGCTCCAACTCCCTGCCTTTTGGAACAGGATTCCTAACAAGAAGCACAAGCAAAACTTTGCACAGCTCCAGCGGGTAGGGCTAACACAAATGGGGAAAGCCATTTTTTCCTCTCTGCACCAGTTTTTCAGGTGTTTCTTGTGGCTTTCCAAAATGCAGGGCCCTGAAGTTTTTCCCGACTCATCTGCTATGCTGAGCTTTTAATTAGAAGTAGGCAAGAAGCTCAGAAAGCCCAGCTGATGTGACAATCCTGGAACACGTGGTCTGAAGCAGCACCCATCTGCCCTCCTGTGAGGTAATCTCACAGCCCCATCAACAGGAATCAATGTTTATCCATTCTCCCCAAAAGTGAAACAAACATTTATTAACATGTATAACAGGTGACAGGTATTTTGACATTTACAAAAGAATCACTGCTAATTAGGTAGAAAAATGCAAACCTTGCAAACACCCACCCACCACAAATACAGATGTATGCACAAATGAAGTCTCAATCAGATCCAAAAATCACTGAAGATTAAAATATTGAACACACATGATGTCTTCACTGATTCATTCCTTAGAGCTGCTCCTGAAGTCCTAAGGTCGCTCCAGGTAATCTTCAAAGCAGAACACCAAGATATCATTACATGTGTAATAATCAGTGACTTGGGTGAAATATTTATTAGCAATATTGCTTTTCAATTAAGATATTTAGCTGCGCTGAGATGCAAGAAGAGCTGCTTGGCAGAGAGCAACTTGCCTAGAGCCTCAAGTCTGCAGGGATTCATGTGGCTCACACGGCTGTGGGGATCAGTGGTACCTGTGTGGGGCTGTGGGGACGTGGAGAGACAGTGTGTTTGTGGGGACGCCATGGACACAGTGATACCTCCGTGTGGCTGTGAGGACACCGAGGACACAGCGGAATCTGTGGGACACACTGAGGACCCAATGGTGTCGGGGTGGATCTGTGGGGACACCGAGAGACAGTGGTGTCTGTGGAGACACCTCGGGCACAGTGGTGTCTGTGCGGGGCTGCGGGGCCACCGAGAAACAGCCGTGTCT
>JAAGNO010018644.1:0-21115 GCA_033439905.1 Ceryle rudis
GGGACGGGCCCGGAGGGGGCGAGGCCGGGATGGGCCCGGGCCCAGCTGGAGGGACAGGCCCGGGCGGAGCGAGGCCGTGACAGGCCCGGGACAGGCGAGGCCGGGACAAGCCCGGGCGGAGCGAGCCCGGGACGGGCCCGGGCGAGACACAGAGGGACAGGCCCGGGACAGGCGGGGCCGGGGAGGCGCTGCCGGCCGCGGGGAGCCGGCCCTGGCTGCGGGGAGGGCAGCTCCTCGGAGCCCGCGGAGCAGGGAGAGAAGGCTATAGGGGACCTAGCGGGTCCCGAGCGGAGGCTGCAGCCCCAGCTGCCCCCCTTGGCCCTACCGTGGTGCGTGTGCAAGGAGAAAGCGAGAGCCCCAGAGCTGGAGGAGAGAGTCCTGACTAACCCCTCTGGAGCACTAGAGGGAGAAGTAACACAGCACTCGCACTGGGGTTAGTCACCTACTTAGCATCCCCCCAACTGCTAAAGAGAGGCAACAAAATAAAATACAAGGAAACTTTATTTTTCGGTTTTACCAAGGTTTTGCTCTGATTTTTTTTTTTGATTTTTTTTTCTTCACTTCAAGCTGCTTATTAGTGGACAAGTCCAGTCAGTTTTTGTATTAAAAAGGATCTTGATGGAGGTAGCTTTGTCTCAGTCCTGGCTTTTGCTTGGTCTTGCCTGCACACAGCTTAGTACAACTCAAAGTAAAATTAAAAACAAAAAACCGGAATTCCAGGCAGAGGCAGCAAGCAATGGAGCCAGGTTCTCCGTGTAACAGACATGGCGCTGTGGCCTCCAGTCACTATATACATAGTCCATCGTACATCCCCCTCTCTCCTAAGCACACTCCTTGCTCCAAGGGGCTGGCTGCAGAGGACGGAGTTCCTTTCCCGGAGACCTGCGCAGCAGCTTCCATGGAGGGAAACAGCACCCAGTCGGGAATGTCAGGCAGAGGGGTACAGTGTGAAGGGGTGTGTGTAGGGGGGGTCACTTCAGCTTGGCCAAAAGGTCAACAGCACTGGGCCAGGGCTCACTGCTGCTGGGCCACCTGCATGACAAGAGAAGACAATTGGAGACTCAATGGCTTAGTCAAGAGGCCCTGGCTTCCCCCAGAGTCCCCCCTTGCCCTTAGATAACTGTTTACTGACCAGAGAGGGTACGTACTTGTTGGGGAGGGGGCGGTGGAGGGGGCTCACTGCTGCGGTTGGCCAGTCGGCTCAGGATGTTGCGCTCAGACATCTGAAGGCGTACTGCCACAGGTGGGATACGGGCAATGGTGGCAGGCAAACGAGTCACATCTGCCTTCATGTCACTCAAAAGCTCCTCCAGCTGCTTCAGAACTGGAAGAAAAAGGGACATCTATCTGTTCAGAGGGTAAAGGGACACACCCCAGGACAAAGACAAGAGCAGTGGTGAACACCCACCCCTGTATAACACATGGCATTACCTTTGTGCAGCACAGCATTGGCTGGTTTATTCCCAGCCATTGACTCCTTGGATAGGTGCTGATGGCTCTCAGCCAGGCATTCCACCTCTGCAAAACGTGTGTTTAGAGCCATAGATGGATGAGAAGGATCTTCTGACATGTTCAGATAGGCAGCTCGCCGCAATTGCTCCTCAATCACCAGCGCTTGCTCCAGGAGCTGAAAGATGGGGCGGTAATAAGGCTTTCAGCAGTTGCCTGAAAAGCAGCCTGTTCATACTCCCAGTCTCTCCTGATCAGTTCTCCACTATCATGAGGCAAGACTGCAGCTGAGCCTCCTGTCATGAGCTTTGATTTACACCGAGTAATGCCTGAGGAGCCCAAGAGAATCAAGAGCTCTATTAAGCTAGGCCAGGTACCCGAGAAAACCAGGCTACGTCTTGTTTAATACAAGACTACCATAATTCCTCTTAGGATTCCCATTCCACCTCAGATTCTTCTTAAAGACCAAGCTGCTTGCTATTTTACTTCCTTTATGGAGCAAAGGGGATAGAACTTCCCCTCTGAATGAGAAGTATCCCATGCTACTTACAGGAAGAGTCTAAAAGCTGTTAAGCATTTCAGGGACATTTGGAGAAATCAATCTGAATCCTGTTAGTGCAGAACTGATCAGATAGACTACACTGAATTGATGTTTTGCTCCAAGAGCTACACGGCCTTTTTAGGTTGCTCCTAAATCACTCCCCAGATTAAGCTATGGTCACTCCCAAAGAGGCTGAGGCAGAGACCGAAGGCAACTCTTTCACGAGTTCATCCAGTTTCCAAGTGCCAGGTGCACAGAGGGTTGCAGCACACCAAGCAGAAGCTGTGATGGAAGCCTCCTGCATACTCCTATATGTTCAATAAACACAGAGAGCACTGAACCAAGCTCTCCGGTACCAATTCTAGAGCAAAGGGAGCTCATATTATGGAGCTACTGCATGATTCCAAGAGGTTTTTTTTTTTCCCCTGTAAAATGAAAGGCCTTCGCTTTCTTATCAGTAACTTAGAGGTCCAGCTGGCTGAAAGGCACTTATCACACTGAAGAGAAATCATTACCTTAAATCTCCTTGCCAAGAACTTGTTCTTTATTTCCAGGAAGTTACCCCTGTTCATCTCACCCTTGAAGGGTTCGTTGAGGATGGCGTAACGTGGATCATTCTGAATATCCTGCCAACGGGCATAGCCATGACTGAGATGGGCTGAGCTCAGGCAAATAAAGGCAGTGAGAACAAGAGTACACAGCCCATGCAGACAGAGCTCTCGAGTGGGTGGGGAAAGGAGGTGCAGAGAGGGGAGGAACAGGAGCCGAGGGAACAGAATGAGAACCATGTCCTGCTAAGTCTTCCTAACTCCTCCTCCCACCGTCAGTTTCTTTTGTGAAAGATAAGGCACTCTCTCACTTAATGTACTCCAGTCAGACCCAGGACCATCACCTTCACCATGCTGGTTTATGTACAAGGGGAGAGAGCTGGTCCATCAAGGTAAGGATACTTGATAATCCCAGCAAGGAGCCAGTAGTCATGACGCCGATGCCAGATCTCATAGGTCTTCTTTGTGACAGTTGCAGCCCGTTCTTCATTCTGCCACAGTGAGTGGAGTTCTGGAAAGGGCAAGAGACACCAGAACGGTTGAAAGGTATTTCACAAGCACAAGCAGAGGCATACAAACACACTCAAGCATATAAAAGACTTCTCATACCAGTGAAGCCACCATCTGCTATGTTGAACATGAAGCGTTGCTTTACTGCCTTCTTGTGCCTTTCATCTACTGACTCTTTCAGCATCTCTCCATTCTGCAGCATCACCACATCTCTCTTATCATCATCCTTTTTCTCTTCTGTACACACAGGAAGTTATTAGAAAGAATGGCAGATACTACAGTAAGTTGGACCCACAAGGAATCCTTGCAAGAGAGGTTAAGGAAGAGAACAGAAGTATCATGACTAGCCTTTCTCATCCAGAGTGATTATAGGAGGTTCAGGGAGATTCTCAATAGGTGCTCTGTCTTCCACTTTCTCCACATCAGCTGCAGGAGAGAAGGGGAACATGAGATGTAGGAGAACACAGCAAGTCCAAGGTTTTGTTCTTCAGCTTGTGAAACCTACTATTTTTCCCCAACTCCCTGTCCAAAGTACCAGAATAAGCCCACTGACTGTCCACATTTACAGCTGTTTCTTTAGGATGAAGTGCTGAAGCAAAGATGATGCAGTTTTAATAAATTAGTATCGGGGGGGGAGGGTTCACTGCTGTTCAAGGTATTAAAGAGCCTCTCCAGAAATACCTTTGCTTTCTACTTCCATTGGCTCATCTGGTCTTTCCTTCACCTCCGCTTCCTCTACTTTTTTTTCATCTGCTTCTGTAGGGTTCACTGGGGATTTTGCTTCCTGGGGCAGTGTTTCCACAGGCTGGGCACACTGCTAAGGACAGAAATCAATGAGAAATGAGGTAAAGCAGTGCATGGAGACAGAAGGCACTCGCATCAGTTTGGAAGGCAAGGATGCACAAAACTGTCAGGCCAATTCTGATGACCTGAGAATTATCTTTAAATGCCATTCCAAGAACTTACCTCTACCTCCACAACCGAATGACAGAGAAGGGGGTTGAAGCTGAAACATTTGTAATTGCTTGAGGCAAACAAGCAACCCACCACTCACCTCCATAGGGA
This sequence comes from Ceryle rudis, assembly GCA_033439905.1. NCBI lineage: Eukaryota > Metazoa > Chordata > Aves > Coraciiformes > Cerylidae > Ceryle > Ceryle rudis. Next base: position 4,114 of record JAAGNO010018644.1, read on the forward strand.
CCTCTGTTTCAGTAGCAGAGGCATTGAGCTCTTTCTCTGGTTCAGATGACTCTCCTTGCTCCTTAGCACTGGCTCCTTCCACTTTTACTCCTTCTTCTGCATATTCCCCACCCCAGAGCAGCACAGCAGACAAAAGAAGAGAAACCATCAGTAAGGTCATCCCCTCACTGTTACCTAGCACACATCTCCTTTGTTCCCAGAAATCAGGCTCATCAAAATGAAACCAGCATCACTCGATGACACACCCCCCCACCCTTTTCCTGCCCACTGCAAGTGTTGGGTTTCTCTTCTCACTGATGGCAGCTCATCCAAGGAAAGCTAATGTCCTCTCTTGCCTTTAAGGGCTTGCACACATCTTTGGTAGCCCTCCTAACATGAGAGGTAATTTGATCTGTGTCCACTCCCAGTCCCCCCACCACAGTTCTGGTGAGAGGAACAGACAGAATGAGGTCAGGACACGAGAGAGCAGCTCTCACCAGAAGGAGGGACAGGGGCAGGCGTATTGGGCTGTGTATCCCCTGGTGTTGAAGGAGTTGGAGTTTTGGGAGAGGGTGAACTTGGCTGTGAAAGTTTCTTGTTCTCCTCTATCTCTGCCAGTTCTGGCATGCTCCAGCGGCCATTCACATGCTCAAATTCCTGCACCTGCATGGGAGGGAAAGACAGACCGATCATTGGAGGAGTCATACAGAGCTCATTCTCAGACCAGAAGAGACAGACCACTCAGCATGCATCAAAAGTAGGTGTGAAAGGACATAACTCACTAGCTCAGGACCACAGTGACTACCAGTTGTATGGAGAGCAAAGACTGCATTGCTCTGTAGACACCTACTTTTTTGCGTATAAGTGACATGACACCGATGCGAGTGAGGACATGCTGTCGAGAAAGACCTTCCCGTGGGACCCCATCTGCAAAGGTCTCTGCACCATCAGCTCCAGGTTCACATAAATGACGCATAAACAGTGAGACGTAGGCCCTGGAGCAGTCACGAGACAAGAAATTAGATTATTAACTGGGTTAGCTAGAGATATGCATTATCATCAGACCCTTTCCAACACAAAAGACATCACCCGGAGACTTCTAACCCATAGTAATACAAGTTCTGGGGTTCCAGGCTCCTTCAAGCAAGAGTTTCCTGTCAGAATTACTACATACATAAAAGGACACACAGCTAACTCAAGAGGTCTTGAGCCGGAAACAACTGTAAGCCCCAAAAAGGATTCAGGGAGTATAGTCATTACATGCTTCCATAGCCATGCTACTCCTCCAAAAGCATTTGCTTTGGGTGACTGATGAGTCAAGTCCAAGGAAAAGAACAAAGAACCACCCTCTAGTCTCTTCCAGTTTATACTACATTCCCCCACAAAGAATCAGCTAAGACGTTAAGTAAGTGCAGTCTCTAAGGAAAGGACAGAAAAGGCCCAATTCTCCTTCTTCCCCCTAGGAACGAGATGGTGTCAGTCTTCTATCATTGCCTAATTCAGACTCACTTGAACTCTTTCTCTGACTTGCCACGGAGGTCGCGAACAAGCCACTGAGTTGTGAAGGCATCCTGAGGTGGCATTCCATAGCGCATGATAGCATTGAGGAAGGCTTTCCGCTGGCGGGCATTGAAACCCAAGACCTAAAATGGAGGAGACGACAGACAGATATGGCAGGCTCCATACAGAAGCAGCTAGGATGGAAATGCCTACCCTGATGGCACTTACCTCAATGTTCCCTCCCACACGGGCAAGTAAGGGAGGCAGAGGCTTATCCTTATCATTTCTCAGGCCTTTACGGCTAGGCCGACGAGCTGCTGAAGAGAGAAATGCAGCTAAGGAGGAGAGACAATGCACAGCACATCGTTGTGTGAATACTTCCCCGTGTAAAACAGCACCACGAGTGTATAAATCATCCAAATCAAGTCCCAGCTGTTCCCACACTCTGAGAAAGTGACCCAGGAGCTCTGACTTCACCACAACTTACCTTCAGACCTCTCATCAAAGTCCTCATCTCCTTCTTCAGAAGCAACTGAATAGTCTGACTGATTATCTGACTGGTCATCCTGCCAGTCTGAAAGAAAAACAGCACGTGAGCCTGAGACGCCACTCCATTACTTCCCCGCAACATATCCTTACACCCCTTTCTCCCTCAGGTTCCTGTGGGTTTGTACCTCTATCCTCCTGCGAGCCATCGTTGTAGTTAACTTGCTTGCGAATACGTTTGCCTTTGCCCAGGTTCCTGGCCAGATCCTCCTGTTGCTGTTCATAATGGTGACGTAGCAGTTTCTCCCAGTAATCAGGATCCACTGACTCCTCCTGCTTAATGATCTCCCGTTCAACCTCCTCTTCCTCCTACCACAGAAAAATAACAAGTTGAGAGCCCTACACTCCAAATCCCAACCTGCCTGAGCAGGTAAGTCCATTTGTCTTTAAAAGCATCAGAGTTCATTTGCTTAACTGATTCTGTGTCATTCAGCAGAAGATACTAGCTGACATCCACCTCATACTCACCCCCATCTCCTCTTCACGAACCACATACTGGGCCACTTTGAAGGAGCTGAGATATTCATTCATACCCTGAAGTTCTGTGTCTTCTGTTTCATCCTGGTTCCGATCCAACAGACGCTCAATTGCTTTGTCATCATAGTGGATGACACTGCTGTCCTCACCTTCTTTGTTATCCCCTGAGGGAAGAGCACAGGCACAGTTGCTTGTGGATCTTAAGGGACTAGGAAAGGGAACGCCACCCTAGACCTCTCTGTAGGGCTACAGTCAGCACTGTGCCTGCAGTCACTAAATGAGGAGCCAGACTTCCCCACTTCCTTCCATTCTACTCCCAGGCACTCACCTCCCTCAGTAGCCTCATCCTTGAAGAGCTCTTCAGTGCCAAATTTAAGAATGTCATCAAGTTCCTGTTTGGACATGGAGCCTGTTTTGGAGCCCAACCCTGGTCTCACTACCAGATGAGTTAGCATCATTTTCTTCTTGGCCACTTGAGTGATACGTTCCTCCACCGAGGCCCTTGTCACAAAGCGGTATATCATCACTTTCTTGTTCTGTCCAATTCTGTGTGCACGACTGAAGGCCTAGAAAAGAGACACGCTCAATCTAGAGCTACACAAGTAGTACGATACACCCCACCTCCCTCTACAAGTTTCCCAGTTGCCTTCGTGTTGGCTCTAAACATTAGTGAAGGCTGGGCCCTGGAAGAACCCTCCACTATTTCACTTCCTATCTCTGCCCATCCTCCCTGCTCTAATTTTACATATTTCTAGTGAGGAAGTCTCACATTCTTTCACTCCTCCCGATCATTTTGTTTTCCATCTTCCTCAGGATTACGCCATAGTGAGTGGTCTCATTGAGACTCACCTGGATATCATTATGGGGGTTCCAGTCCGAATCATAGATGATCACAGTATCTGCTGTGGCCAAATTAATACCAAGCCCCCCAGCTCGAGTTGAAAGCAGAAAGCAGAACTGTTGAGCACCAGGAGCTTAGACAAAAGAAGAGAACAAAAGTAGTCAAGGGAGAATGCATTACTCAAACAAGGATTTGTATCTGACCCGCATCACCTGAGGGAGAAATAACCACCAATTTAAGATTCCAAGAACACAATGGAAAACTTGGGCTCCAACAATCCTGTGCTGACTACTAAGCACATCCAAGGCAACAGTTTTGAAATCACAAAGTAGGAGTCTCCGTACCATTGAAGCGATCAATAGCCTCCTGACGCATATTCCCTGTGATTCCTCCATCAATCCGCTCATATTTGTACCCTTCGTGTTCCAAAAAGTCTTCTAGAAGGTCCAACATTTTGGTCATCTGCGTATCAGAAAAACATCACCACAAAAGAATGAGGGACAAGAGGATAGCAGATCAAAGGACTCCATTATCAGAAAAATATTTTCCAGCCATAAGGTTTTTCCCCATATACCTGGGAGAATATAAGCACCCTGTGACCTCCTTCTTTAAGGTTCTTTAACATCTTTTGGAGCAGCAACAGCTTTCCAGAGGCTCGAATAAGAGCACTACCATCATACATGCCATTTGGCATTTTTGGAGCTTCCTGAGAAGAAAGATAAAAGAGAAGGAGTAAGGGGCAGGGATGAAAACAGCTTGAAGAAATGTAGCTTGGTCTTAGACCCTAGATGTGTTCATCAAATTCTGACTTATGTCTGGTCATTTAGCTTGACACAACCAACCACAATGTGTAGCACTACTTGACACAAATCATCAGTGCTACCCTGTGCTACTTCTCTTGCGATTAGACTCCCAGACGCCCTCCTTTTTCTTATTGACTTAGTCCCTACCCTTACTGTCTCACCATCTTTCATGGGTCACAAGATGGCTTTTACCTTTCATACAAAAAGTACTGGAAAAGGAATGGTCTTCCAGTGCATAAAGACAGGATGAAAAAACAGAAGCAGAAAGAGAGGAAGGGGAACCCCTCCATGCTTTGCTAAGGAGGTACCTGGCTCCCTGATAACAGCCTGTAGTGAATTTGCTTATACAGAGTAAGTGACTGGACATACCATAGCAGCCACAGGAAAGAGGTAGGGGTGGTTACAACACTTCTTCAGATCCATAACAACATTGAGCAAGGAGACTTGGTTACCACCACCCCGTGCATTCAGTGCCTCAAAGTTTCTTGTCAAGATATATTTATAGTATTTCCTGAAAAGAATAAAATAAAACACCACACAACTCAGATAACCCTCACGAGAACAACTAACATACTCTCTTGCTAAACTCTGCACAGCTCCTGGCGTTACCTGCCAGCTACCTAGGCTCTGCCAGTGGCATTCACTAGATCTTTATCCCTTACATCAGAGCACAGGATTAGTCCTCCCTCTGCTATAGTGGCAGCAGGAAATCTTCCTCCTATCCACTGTGAAGAAAGCCCTATAGTGAGGATGAGGCTGTTGCAGCATCCTCTTTGAAACAGCAGAACAGGGCAACAGTATCTCAAGAGCAGGTGCTCTCTTCATCCTCACACTCACTTCTGCATGGGGCTCAACTCCACTCTGACAATGAGTTCAGTCTTAGATGGCATATTCTTGAAAACATCAGCTTTGAGACGCCTCAGCATGTGTGGGCCCAGCATGTCATGCAGCTTCTTGATCTGATCTTCCTTGGCAATATCTGCAAACTCTTCTAGGAAGCCCTCCAAGTTACTGCAGAGAAACAAACACTCAGCAAAAGCCACAACGGGAAAAGAAAAAGAAAACACACCAAGGAAGGGTATAGAAGTGACAAGACAGGCAGGCTAATTTGCACTGCAAGACATACTGGAATCTCTCTGGTGTCAAGAAGTTCAGCAGGTGGAACAGTTCTTCCAGGTTGTTCTGCAGGGGAGTTCCTGTAAGCAGTAGCTTATGCTGGAGGGAGTAACCATTCAGCACACGGAAGAACTGGGAAGTAGAGAGCAGGGAAGAAATGGTGGGGGCAAGGAGGGTGGGGGGGAGAAAAAATAAAAAAAAAGAAAAACACCCCACACAAAACACGTCAAATGCTTATAAAACAGTCATTTCTCCTAGAAAAAAAAAGTTGACACCAAGCTAGAGTTCAATTTAGATCATATCAACTGTTTGGACAAGAGCTCCAAGTAGTTCACATTCCAGTTAGGGTCACTAGACTGATCACATTTGGTCATTGTTCTGCATAGCTAAAACACAACTGCAGCAAATCCTACGAGCCATCAAGTTTCCTTTGCTCTTTTTATGTTAAAGGTTCTTTCAGACCACCAATCATTTCCAGACTGCTACACTAGGTACTTTTTCTTGCTAAATTAGTGTTCCACATTCTTACAACTACTCTGCCTTGAGAATTCTAGAAATAACTAAATCACTCTTCCTATTCATATCAATCCTCTCAACGTTCCAGAGCTCTGAACAAGCAGAGGAAAAAGAGCTAAGGGTTTGGCAACATATCTTTAAGGTAATTTGTGATGGTTTTCACAACAATTAAGTAATTTGAGATGTAGTGAGCAGTTAAAGTACTGAACTGAAAAGCACAAGTGTATGTGCTTGGGAACATAGCACAATAAATGCAGTAATTTATGACCTTAGCAATTTTTTTTTTTTTTATTTTATGCTTAGCATGGTACAAGATCAAACTTAAGGAAAGCAACTCGTACTAGATGGCAAACAAAAACAAAACAAGGAAGATAAGGCCACCATCAATTATAACTTTTGGCTATCACACCAGAAGGATCCTTCTCAGGGATCCTGTGGCCTCCACAAGGGTTTATCTTTCTATACAGTGATAGTCAAAAAAACCCCACATTTTAATTTTGGAATCAAATATGGAAGTTACTGATTATACCTGCAAAACTTTGGTAGATAACCACAATCTGTCAGGAAATACCTGAACTGTCTTGCAGCCAATCACCCAAAGCGGTCCTGTCCTTACAGGACAGGAAATTGCTCTAGGAAAAAGTAGATTTAATGGATTTGGTGGATAACCAAGTGTCACACTAATAGTCATAGTGTAACCCTGAGCATTTACATTCCTTTTCAACTAATGACTTAACTATTTATTGCAGACACCAAGACATTCAGTCTTAGTGCCTGCAGTAAAAAGATCTGGAAAGTGGACTGCAAGTACAGCTGTCTCCAAGAATCTATAAAACCAGATTTCCAGTAACAATTGTTTTTAGCATACTGGCCACTAGAACCCAGCCGAAAACAGACAAATCAGTAACAGAATTAAGGTATGAGGACTTAGGGAGTTGCAGGATTAAGGAAGTACAGTCAAATCTACTGAACTCAAACAAGCTTAGCTAAGGTGCAGACTCATAAAAGCAGCTATATGGCTTTCACTGTCTGTCCAAGCATTTCTGAACACCTCTGCCCACCCCTCCCATTTCTGTAACATCTAATTAGTTCTGCTACAAAGCTAGATGAATGCAGAGAGCAAGCCTACTCTGGAAGCAGAGTAATTGTGCTTATACAGCTTGTTTTATGTTCAGTATGGTAAAACTTTCTAGAATACAAGCAGTGCAGACATATGATCTGCTTTCAAAGAAGCCAGTCTGCATTTGAGAGCAAAATGACGACATCCAGGTTTTTCTGTTTTCCAGTGTACACCAACTGCCTATTCACATATTCACCCAAAGTCATTTTAACCAAGTGATACGTATAAAAATGAAGCTGTTCCCAATGATAGTCCATCCCCAAATAAAAGCTGTTGAGCTTTTTAATAATCAAATTTACTATTGAACAAATGATGAAGAGTTGGCAGCCAAACACGTGCTTAGGAGAAGCTATCTAATCTTCTGAACACCCTCTGCCAACTCCCCCTGCAACATATGCCATGCCTATAAACCACCTATGCTTCTTCTGTACCTTAGACTGATTGTTCTTCAGTCTGTGAGCTTCATCCACGATGAGACAGGCCCAGTCAATAGAGCCTAGTATGGCCATATCAATCGTGATCAGTTCATAGGAGGTAAGAAGCACATGGAACTTCACAGCGGCCTCCTTCTGCAAAGGAAAAGGATGAACATGGTAATGGATAGGGGAATGCCCCAGGAGAAAGTTGATGCAGTGTTTCTCCACCAAGTTATTTTGATGGATCCTTGTCAAATGGCAGAGCAAATCTTTTCACACCCACGGTTTCCTGTCACAAAATTAAAAACACTACTCAAACCATTCCAGTCTTTTATCCCCCATTACTCTCTTAATACACCTAAGTCCCTCAACCCTGTCAGTACCTGCTACTTCTGGACAGTTGCCAAATATTGTAACAGAGAAGTTTAATAAATAAGCAGCAAATAGAGACCGTGTTAGGGAACTGACATTTGGAGAAGAGTAGCTCAAAGACTACAACTTAAAAAAGAAAGTAGTTTATCACAGAACTTTAAGTTACTGTTAGCACTTAACTCTGTTCAATTCCAAGGAAAGTAAAAGGAATCTTATCTATCTATGCCACTTACCAAGCTTTAGCTCCCACCTTGCTTTTACCACGAAGACTAAAGTTTTACAAAAACTAGCCACCCAGATCAGGCTCTTTCTTTTCTGCCTGGACACAGAATGCAGTTTCTCAGACTATGTAAGAGAGATAGAGGGACTTGTCTGTGGTCAGTATTACCTTAGTCAACTCTTTTTTCCAATACTGAATTCATTCAGATTAGTAGGAGTGTTTAAACAGTCTGGAGCAGGAGTCTAAATGCCCACTTGTCATCAATTTACCATTATTTCCCCTTGGAAACCACAAATATCACCAGCTCCAGAGACATTAGAGTAACTGAATCACAGCTGCTGAAAGTACATCTAGTGTACCTCTCTTCTTTCAGTTCAGGCTTGCATTATAGCAGAGTTCTGTACCTTCATTCTGGATGCTTTTTTGCCTCCACGTATGGCATTATCCTCAAAAGTGAACTCATTCTCACGGATGATAGCCCGACTGTCTTTGTCCCCAACGTAGGTCACTACATACATATCTGGAGCCCACATCTCAAATTCACGTTCCCAGTTGATGATTGTGGACAGTGGGGCACTCACCAAGAAGGGACCCTTTGAGTGGCCCTATGAAGAGTCAGTAAGAGCATTAGATGAATGCAACCACTATCACTGGCAGAATCTCCTTGGGTAATGACCTCCCAGCTCTCACCTCTTTGTATAAGGAATATAGGAACACAGCTGTTTGCACAGTCTTTCCCAGCCCCATTTCATCAGCCAAGATGGTATCTGTACCCTGGGCCCAAGAGAAGCGCAGCCAGTTCAATCCTTCCAGCTGGTAGGGATGCAAGGTCCCCCCTGTTACATCGAGGTACTCCGGTTGCCGGTCATATTTCACTGTTGGCTACAGTGGAAAGAAGGAAGACTTGAGATCCTTTACATTAGACAGCTACCAAGACTCCTTTCCCAGTCATCCATATACTTCCTAGTGCAAATGAGATTTCACAGGTGACAACCAGGTTAGCATGAGACAAAATTCCCAAGTTTCCAAAGATATCTATCAAAAGCTTTTTTTTTTTTAACCCGCTTTTGTAAAACCATTTCATCAAGAGCCAGTGTCTCACCCCATGGACAAGGTGGGCCTTTGTCTCAAAGCTCTGTAACCCCTTTGTTCTTTGGGCCAGGAAGGAACTCTAAACCACATGCTCTTCACTCTTCAGTTTTGTATTTACTTGTCTTACTCTCCAAGAGAAGCAGCTATATCAGATGGGTCCTAAGCAATAAACAGTAACTTACATCTACTGTGGGAGTCTCAGGGGGCCTTTCCAGTTTCCGCATCTTCACTTTCTTTAACTTCTTACCAGGCCTGCCCTCTTCACCTCTCATCAGCTCCCTATGCAGAGACAGACACAAAAATGTGCAAGCTTAACAGCTTTTGTAACACACCAAGGGAAAACTACCACAAAGAATAGGAGGGCAATCACCCAACTCAACTAGACTCAACAAAACAGGGCTGGAACCTTCATGAACTCGTGGAGGGGCACAAAGCCCCTGCCCAAAGGAAGGAGGAGTCAGCAACAAGAAAACACTTCTTGACTATCTCCCTATATTAATCCAGACAGTGCTAGGGGCGAACATACTCCTGTATTTTCTTCTGAGGGAAGAGAAAGGAACATAACCTCCAATTCTCATACCTATGATTCCAGTAAGCCTGCTTGTAGAGGTCATAATCTTGGATATCCACATCTTCACTTTCCCAAGATGCCTGGTCATAGGGTAGGTCTCTCCATTTAATCAAATAGTGGACGTTCCCTTTCTTATCCACACTGTGGAAGAAACCAGTAAGTCCTAAGCACAGCAAAATTACAGTATTCACCCAATCCTCTCAAGCAGGGGAAAAGAAAAGAGTCCTTTAATGAAGCAACAGAAACAGAGGAGCCACGTCTGTCACACCAATACAAGAACTCCCACTGTTTCCCCATAGCCATGTTGCTGTTTAGCTCATCAACTCTCCCTTAGCCCTGCTTAAAGTCTGTTGAAAATCCTCTTTGCTACCTCCCCTACCTATGATTAAGGATCCTATGGATCATCATCCACTCAGGCTTGATCCCATATCGATAGAATCGTTCCTCCATCTCAGCATATTTGGGGTCTTTGTTTTTTCTCTTTCGGCTTTTCTCCTCTTCCCCTCCAAAGTCCCCTGAGGGCGGCTCATCCATATCATTTTTGCGTTGGTAGTTACGAAACATGACCTGGCAATGCAGCTCCAGCTGGAGTCAGGACAGAAGCATTTAGTAGGTGTTTTCCCCTCAACTATCCAAATGATCTTCCCCCAAGTATCCACCCTTTTGACATGGTTAGAGCCCTCCACTCACCTGCAACTCTGACACCCAAGAGCAGTGCCAGTAGGACATGCCCTGCCATTTGACAAAGAACTGCCTTTCAGGCCGACCCTCCAGAGGCTTAGGGGGAGGAGCATTAGGGTCTGCATCAGGTGGACGTGGCGGTGCAGGGCCAACTGGGGGCTGACCCCATTTCCAGATCAAGATCTTCTGCACTTTTCCTTTCAAAGCCGGGCACTGAGAAGTTAAATAAGAGTTTGTTACATCAGAGTGCACGTACTCTTACACACAAGCACTGAAGAGTAGAATCAGAGACACCGTTATCTCTCTTATAGCTACAGAATTTGCCATTTTGAGACTTGGAAGTTTTCATCTTATCTCCAGCACTACTTTGAGCTTTCCTCACTTTTTCTTTCTAGGACTCCCCAGCCCCAAACCGAATTCAGTCTCTCAATTTAGTTGAGATAGAGGCCACGCCAATTCAGACATTCTATGTGAGCTACTGAAATTGCTAGGCTTTACAAGCTGGGTAGTCTATCCAACCACAACACCACTGAAAGTTTGGACAGAAAATATTTTGCTGTAGAACTATCAATGAAACACTGGGTTATATCCTGAAGCAGCCTTTTTGTTCATCATCTTAAGATTCCTTATCTAATGAAAGCACCTAACGCTATTTATAATACGTCATTTCAAGAACTTCCTGGAAAAGTGTAATACTTCTCCCAGCTATCTAATAAGAAAGGGCCTGACATTACAGAGCTTGTAGTGCAAGAGGCCTGTTTTGCTCAGCATCACTTTGGAGTATTGTTAAGCACTGAATTTGCTTGCACTCATTCTCCTGCTTCTACATACGTGTGGGATCCAAGAAAACTGAGTATTGGCATTCTGGACCCAAAACTGCCCAACTACTCTGCACATGAGCAAACCTCATGAGACTCAGTGGCTGCACCCCTGTCCTTCCTGCTGTCTGGAGAAAGCAGCCCATCAACAAGGTCAAAGTCAGCCACAAAAAGCCAGGCCTTGATATTTTATGACAAAAGTGTGAAAGGAGGTAAGAGTCTTCAGAGAATAAAGCATTTCCAGGAAAACATGATGATTCAAAGGGATTAGATCGATCATCTCTTGTAGCAATAGGAGAATGGTACTAGAAGAAACTCACAGTGCAGCGAGGACACAGCCACTCTCCGTTGGGAATCTCTGGCAATGGGGGATTCAGACAGTGGATGTGATAGGATGAAGGACAGGCATCACAGCACAACAGCTCTCCTCCATCCTTGCAGACTCTACAGAACTCCATGTGGTGGTCATCCTCTTCCTCAGCATCCCCCACAACATCCTCCAGGATTTCCTCACCTTCAGAGTTATCCTCCTTTGCTTCCCACTGGATGCCCTCTTTTTCCTACAGGAAAGGGATATTGGAAAACTAAAGTCATGACTACAGAAGAGCAGCCCCAAGTCACTTGACATCCCCCCTCCATGATCTCTTGGGCAGTTTGGGGGAATGCAGTACTCACACAGTGCGGGCAGCTCCATTTGCCCTCTGGGGCTTTCTCCATGTCTGGGTCCAGGCAAACCATGTGGTAGGCACGAGGGCAGGTATCACACAGTATAATTTCTCCTCCCTGCTGGCACACCTCACAGTAGTCCTGGTGATCCGTCTCGTAACCATCCACAGCCACTGTGGAGTCGTCCTCACCTGCAGAGGGTGGTGAGAAGTTACAGCAGACAAGCCACAGGTACAGGGTTCCTACAGCAAGTGAGGGTACTCTCCAAACAGCATATGTAGATAAAGATCCAGAATCCAAAATTCCTGCTCCATCTATGAGAGGAAACAGGCTAGGGAGCAAGAGCTGGAACGGGACTAAAAAGCCCCTTTGTGCCTCCTTGCACCCATGAAACTAAAGATGTAGCTGAGGCCAGGAAAAATTCAGCTCTTCAGCTGTTCCCCTACCAAGATGAGCAATAACTCCTGAAAACATTTTCCTTACTAAAAATAGTATCAGGTTCTTCATGAAAAACTCTCCTCCCTCAAGTATGCTGTTAAATATCCAATTGCTGTACAGACATTCCTCTAATCTTTCTACACACTCAGCTGCACTTCTCCCTCCAACTGACAGCAAGCATTGATACCTTTCTTTTTCTTTTTTCCAGCTTTGAGTTTTTTGCGACTGCGACTACTACGGCTTGTAGATCCATCTGAAACAGAGTAGCTGTTGATGCTGGCATCATCAAAGTCTGACTCCACATCCAGATCATCATCTTCACTCTGAGGTAGGCAAGCAAAAAGGTACGCTACAAGGCATGCATACTGGGGACAGTAATCAGACATGCAACCCAGCATTTCCAGCACATCATCACCTCCTCCTCCTCTCCAGGTCAAGGAATGAGCATCACTTACTGATGATCTTTTACGTTTGGAACCAAATCCTCCCAGTTTGATTTTCAAAGGTGCCACCTTCTTTGTTTTAGGTTTCTTGATATCAGGAATACGAGGACTGGCCTTTGGCTTCCGCCGAGCATTGGGTCCTAGTAACAGAAGCCCGAAAGTCAGAAGGACTATTGCTTTGACACCACCCACCCTATACCATTCCACTAGATTCTTCATCTCACCTTTGCCCTCCTTCGTCTTGGCTTTCCTGAGTGGCACATCTACAGGGGGCTGCGGCAGGACAGCATCCACATTTGCCACCATACTCTCCACTACTGCAACAGCTGCAGCTGCAGCAGCTGCCACAGATGCACCTGAACTTCCCTTGAAGGGGTTGTTTGTGCTAAACTCTCTCCATTTGGCTCCCAGTACCATCATCATCTTCGACACTGCTATTTTAGGATTCTTGGCTGCAATAAGTGGCCTGCATACAGTTAAGGAAGGAAGAGTTACCAAACCACCCTGAAATTTAAATCCTTATTCCTTCCCGCTGCCACCCCCATGAGCATCTTTATCTCAAGCTACATTCCCTTCTCTTCTCTATACAACCAATGAATCTTTCCCATCCTTTACTCTCTGTGGAGGATGAAAATGCTCAGAGACTTGGAAAGAGAAATGGAATTTAGCATACTAGGAAAGAAAGGGGACTGGGAGTGAAAATTTGCATCATCTCAATCACTGAAAACAAAACCTATGTGGATCTGTTCTTTTACTGTTGCTTCAGTTTTTGCTAGTGTCACTAATGTGCCTTGAGGTTCCAAAAACAAGGAACCTAGTCCTTGCCCTATGTTTCCCCCCCCCCCCGCCTCGGAGTCCTGCAATTCACCTGACAAATTGGCTGAAAGCTTTGTAGTTCGTGAGAGTGCGGTAATCCTCCTCCGTGAAGATATGATCAATATCCTCCATGCCCCAATCTTCCAAGAGCTGAGCTGATGACTTTGGCTCCTGTGCAAAGAGAATCACAGCAACTGAGAAAAAGTTCTAGTTCTGCTCTTTCCTAGAGCAGAACTTCTACATATCTACAGATGACCCAATGGGTCATGACTAGGGGATATTCCCCCCCTCCACTCATCACTGCCACAGGACAGAGCCTGGATAGAACATCAGTGGAGGTGGAAAAAAGTTTTTGGATTCAATAGACATTCTAGGTGTGTTTAAGGTAGAAGATGGGAAGTAATGCAAGATGGAAAAATGGTCACATCAGGGAGGACCAGTGGAGGAAGAGACCAAAGAGACCCAAACTCCACATGCGTCACAAATGGAGAACACAGTGATTCCCAAAATCAGACACATGGGAAAGAGAAGCGAGCAGTTGGCAGAGTATCTTATCACCTTTGAGTCATCATCATCTTCCTCCTCTTCCTCCTCCTCCTTGCGCTTGATTTTGTTTTTCTTTTCCTTCTTGGGCCCTAATTTCTTCTTTTTCTTCTTCCCAGGAGTGTAGTCACTGCCCTCACTGTCAGAGCGCAGAACCTCCTCCTCTTCCTCCACAAACTCATTCCCCTCACCAGAGCTGTCCCCTAACTGGGGAGGGAGAGAGAAGATTGGTCAGCTGAGAGAAAATATCCTGGATAAGCAATAAACATCAACTTTCCCCAAACTTGCATGAACCCATTGCTGCCACAGGCCAGCAACAAGAAGCATCCTCATCCCCATTTATCCATATTGTAAAGTGTGGCCTTAGGTATCCCTTTTCTTACCTCCTTCTTTTGACGCTTGCTGAGCTTGGGCACTTTAGGTTCCTTTAGTTTCTTGGGCTTTTTCTTCTTCTTGATTTTCGGTGTCTCAGCCTCTGACAGAAGCTCTTCTTCTGGCTCTTCTTCAGGCTCTGAAGGGGAAGAGGTGACACGTCTCATTCAAACCCCATCTGTGCACTACAGCATAGCTCACTTCTCATACAAGTAACCACTGTGCATGGTTTTGTCCCTTCCTCAACATCACCTATTTCCACAATATGCATTCTGCAAGTGTAAGTTTTCCGTAACCCAAGGAGAAGAGGAAAGAGCATAGAATAGATGGCCACAGCTGAAGAAGACAAAATGGTGAATACATTTGAGAACCCAACTAGGATACTGTTTCAGTCCACGGGTCTCCAGGAAAGAAACTCACAAGTATCCAGCCTCTTCAGCAGTACAGAGCATCCAACAGCCCCATGCAAAGTACGGGTCATTAAACGACTACTTGTCCTCCTCCACAGGAAAGCTGTTACTCAGCAACTCTAGCCCAATGAGGGTTTGGCACAACGATCTCACAACCCCTTCCCTCTGATGTGCTCCCTGACAGAGGAACACATGTCAGTCCCCCATCACTACACAGCCCCATCTGTGTGTCCCCCTTTCCTACCTGCCACCCACCCACCCAAGGGGCGGGGGCAGCCAGCCAGTCCTTCCCTTTGTGGCAGGCTGCACAGCAGCCCGGCCACCCGCCCTCCCCCACCGCCCCGCCCACTGCACACAGCCAGTCGCTCCTTCTCCCTCCAAGGGAAAATGGCCTCCTGACCAGAGGAGCTGGGCAGGATGGAGGGAGGCACCAGTCAGAGGAGCTACCGCAGCCAGGGCTGAAACAGCAAAGGTTGTGCTCTCAGAACATGAGGTCCCATGCCTGGCCCCTCCCATATTCCCAACTGATAGATGCCTCTTGCTCCCACAGTCCTGCAACACCAGGTCCTTCAGAGATCCCAGCTCTTATCCTCCAAGTTCCGATTTAAAGCCTCTACTGACCCATCCTTTCCAACATATTACCTAAAGCTCTGCAGTTTACAGGGATTTTAACAGTTTTCTTCACCAAGATTTTCCTTACAAGGTTTACTGACTAAGATTTCAGAGGTGCCAGAAAACTCTAGGGAAAGACCAAGAAAAAATGCCACAAAACCCAACATAAAACCAAAAAGCCCACAACACCTTTTCTCCTTCTCCAGTAGAAACATTTATATGATACTACAACACTGCAACATGAGTTAGTAGGAAAACTCAAACTCATCTTAACACAGCACATCAACACATTATTCCTTTTCACAAGGAAGCAAAGAATCCAGATGCAGGTCCACAGAACAAGTCATCAACAGCAACAACAACAAAATAGCCCAAACAGAAGAGTACCCAGGCTCTAACTCAAGTCTCATATTGATGATGAGGATGTAAACACAAGGGAAAAGACAATGTACAAGGATTACAGGAAAGGCAAAGGTGAGCAAGCAGCACAGAGGGAGAACCACAAGAAACCTCAATAATTGGGTGTGGTGATGAAGGAAAGTGGGTCACGCAACAGCCCAGGGCAGTCTGCTCTGGATGTCAGCTGGTCTGAGCTCCCAGATGAAAGCAAGCCTAGCACCCTTCCCCTTCATATACTATCCCCCTTTACCCTCCCCATTCAGAAAACATGAAACTCTGAGGCATTTTGGTACCTGTCAGAATTGGATGCTCTGCCTCCACCCCCTTACACCTTCTCAAAGCACAGGCCCTGACAGCTTGCAACAGCTTGTAACAAAGTCAGCTCCACCCGACACAAAGCTGCGAGCCTTGCACTTTGAAGTAACCCTGGGACTCGGATATCAAAAACATACATGCGACCCGTAGTCAAATAATAATAATACTACAAAAAAAAATCATTCTCCAGCACATCATGTATTTCACATACTCAGCTCAAGCCCGGCATTACCCCCATTTCACATACCTGGATGTTGGGCAATAGCGTTGCTCAACAGGATCTCCATCTCATCATCATCACTGCCCCCTGAGCATGGTGATGGAGATCCAATGCCTGATGCCATGTCCTCCGAACTGGGAGAGGCGTAGGCTTATACAGGGTGCTGTTTTCTCGCCAGTCAAGCCAATACTTCATTAAAAACAAAAAAGTTATAGCAGACCCAAACTCTGTTTTCCTAAGCAACAGTGCTACCAAGAGGATAGATGAGAAAGCTTAGACAACAACTTTACTGCCTTCAGAGCCTATGGATAATAGAAACATTGGTAGCAAGTATGAGTTTAGTTATGATTAAGCAGGCTTTGAAGACACTAGATATTAAACTGAGGCAGCAACTCATCTCTGGCAAGGAAGCCAAAACGTCTGTCCTACAGGAAAATTCTTCTGTCCTCCGCAGCCGGGTGTCCTCAGCTATTTCTACCTTGGGCTGGGAGAAGGGGGCAAGGCAGGGAAGGTAGCTGGGCTTCAAAGGAGACCTTGAGCCAGGACAGCCCACTGTCACCGAGAGGCGGCTGGGAGCAGGCGGTCCACTCAGAGCCCAGTACAGCGGCGGAACGGGCACTGCCAGCAGTCCCCAACTCGCCCGCCCAAACGTGGCGCGCCGGCCCCGGACTGAGGCGGCCGCGGTCGGAGAGACAGGCCA
>JAAGNO010018645.1:0-16114 GCA_033439905.1 Ceryle rudis
GCTTGACAAGGCTCTGAGCAACCTGCTCTAGTTGAGGATGTCCCTGCTCTCAGCAGGGGGTTGGACTAGATGACCTCGAGAGGTCCCTTCCAACCCAGACATTTCTATGTTTCTTCGTTTCTATATTATGATTCAAGTAGAGAGGGAGCAGTGGATGGTAACTGTGTCTGCATCCAGACAGCAAGCAAATTACCTTGCTGATTCTGCCTTGGTTTGGACTGCAGGTATTTAGCTTTGCCAGCAGGCTAGAAGCAAGATCATGAGATATTAGTTTCTGTTCTTATGTTACTGTATGCTGTGATTAAGTCAACACCTTTTGCTTCAGCAGGTAGTGAGGGCCAAATTCATCCCTTAATTTTGAACATGGCATTAGAGTCAACACCACTTTAATAGTTTATTAGGACAATAAAGCAGTGGACTCAGGAGCTCTAACTTCAGGTTTTGACTTTGCTACTGATCTAAGTGCACATAATTTCATTTTTCTTTCCACTTTTGCCACTCATAAATAGGAATAATGATATTGATCTCTGTAATAAAACACACTGATATCTACTGATAAAAAGTAATGCAAGAAATTACTAGTTTTACCCTATATATCTCTTGCTCCCTTAATGTATATAAGCCATTTTGCTTTGCCATCTCTGATCTTTTGGCTTTTACCTGTTATCATCAGAAAGATACAGAGAAATACTCAAGTTTTGAAAAATAGTGTGTGGTACCTGTCAAAAAAGTCAAATAACCTGTTTTCAAAATCAAATACCTTCTGGTTTTAGGTTTAGTTCCTTGGCACTGGAGTGCATTCCAGATGATTGATTTGCAGAGAGGGCAAACACAATCTCTTCATTATGCTAATAATGAAGAAATAGAATTTCAATGACATTTTTTTTGACAAATGTCAGTGATTAATTAATTCTCTAGTCAGTATAATCACATTGATAATCCTTTTGAAACCAATGTCACCATCACTTTCATACAGTTGTTCATAGACTCAGATGTGGGTGAAATAAAATGTCACACTGCATGTTCAATCACCCTGTTTTATCCTGAAGCCCTCCTGCCTCAGGGTCCTGTTTTTTGTGAGTGGGCAGATGCAGGATATTTGTGCCTAGGCCCACAAGAGCACCAAAGCTTGATACTTTCAGAAGCCACAGGTGACCTTTTGTTCCCTGGGGATGTGATGCTAAACAGCTTTCTGACCTACATCAGTGAGATGGTGAGAGTGCTTCAACCTCACCATATACTGTCCTGTGTGACTGGGAGGGCCCTTGAATCCTTCAGTGAAACATGCTGTCCTGGTTCACCACCCTCTCCCTTCCAAAGCAACTGAGGCCAGAAAGACTGAGGAGAGGGACACTAAATCAACAAGCAGCTACATTAGGGAGCAGGGGTGAATATTGGTCCTATCTATCCTCAGACGTACACGCCCTATTCAGAGCACCCATATGCCAGATCCCATTCTTTTCAAATAAACCAACTAACCTCAAAAACCCAAGCCCAGTATACATAAGGAGCCAGACAGTCCTACTGTCTTCAAACACAGGGGAAGAGAATAAGAGTCCCTCCTCCCTCCCCCTTTCACAGGCCATGGGAAGCTGGGGTGCACTTTTTAGCTTCCCTTGAAGCCTGACTGAGCCCCATCTCCCATGAAAGTGACCCAAGTACCAATCTATGGCTTAGTCCAAACTGGGATGACTGCCCAGTCACTCACCTCTACCCTATGTCATGTGAAACTTCATGGGACTGTAACAGTTGAGTATTTTGTCTAATGGTCTGTATTGCAAGAAATATTTGGAAGGAAGAATTTCCCACTCCCCAAACTCTCAAATAAATGCACCATTGAGTTATAGTAACAATTTTTTCTTAACAGTAAAAGTAACCTTGAAGCTGATAAGGTGGTTGAATGCCAATCTTCGTTATGGTCCTGCTGTCAGTCCATGAAGTGTTGCAGTAAAAGAAAGATGCTGCTTCTCTGTATTGTACTTGACCCATGAGGTGTTATCCTCAACCTGACCCTCATGGAAATGTGAGTGGAGAATGCCTTGGTTAGTGGTAGGAGTTGAAAAGGTGCCAAGATGTCAGCACTTCTGTCACAAAAGGATACAGAACTTAGGGTGCTTGAGAACTTTAGAACTGGCTCTGTAATAGAATCATAGAATCATAGAATGGTTTGGGTTGGAAGGGACCTTTAAGGTCATCTAGTCCAGCCCCTTTGCAGTGAGCAGGGACATCTGTAACTAGATCAGGTTGCTCAGAGCCCCATCCAACCTGGCTTTGAATGTTTCCAGGTATGGGGCATCTGCAGCTTCTCTGGACAACCTGTTCCAGTTTTTCACCACCCTCATTGTAAAAAATGTCTTCCTCATATCTAGTTTGAATCTACCTTCATTTAGTTTAAAGCCATTACGCCTTGTGATGTCACAACAGGCCCTCCTAAAAAGGAACCCTACATTCTCTACAATGAATGACCCCAACTATTTCAGCCTTTCTTCATAGGTGAGGTGTTCCATCTTTCTGATCATCTTTTTTTCACTTCTGATTCATTACTCCTGAAAGGGGGATCTTTTAATATTCCTTTTACCAAACCTAGTTTTGTATTTCTAAGTCTCCAAATACTCTGAAAGGACACATCCTTGATTCCAGAGAAAAGTAGTGTCTGTAGTGTTCAAGCAATGCCAGTGAGGATTGCTTAGTCTCTGGGAGTTATAGGAGAGACTTCAGTAGATTAAAAAGTAGGGTCAGTGTTGAAATTTATGAAAGTTTGCTTTTTTTAAGGTAGACTTAAGTAATAGCAGATTAAGTCATGACTGACTCTGAAACATTTTTCTTCATGGTCTTTTTCTAGACAGTATAAATGCTACCAAGCTGGTATGGTACCAGCTGTCCTCAGGGTGTTTTATAAGATTTATGACCATTGAAGATAAAGTCCAGTGGATTTCTGTGCATTTTTCACCTTCAGTTTCAGTATGAATGATGACCTTTGTCTTTGCATTTTCATGCAACTACAGCAGACTCTTAACTGTTCAAGACAGACCATGCGATGAGTTAGAAAACACCCAAAGAGGTTTGGATGCTGTGATGTGTAAAGAGGAACCATCACATATAAAGCTTGCATCCAGGTACTCAGCACTGAAAGCTTTTTGTTGTGGAGTTATGTATCTGGCAAGACATTTGAGTCAGAACACTGTAGAGTCTCTATGACCTATGTTAATTTGACAAGACTGTAAAAATGCAGGAAAACATCAAAGGTTTATTCTTCTAGTAAAAAAAAATAAAATCCAATTGAAAGCAAGGTAGAAACTGTAAAGTCTTGACATTATTTGACATTGACATATTCCTCACAAAAACCCAGTGACTAATTTTTACAAGGGGTCTCTGTACAGTTATTAAGTCTGGTAAACAACTGATTAAGAAAGATATTACAAGAATCATCACAATGTACTACATATCTGTCATACTACTGAACTTCCACTTGTGCTCTGGGCTTGACTGATGGCTCTCACAATTTTTTTTATGTGGCCAGGGCACAGAATAATATTCAGAGAACTATTTCTGTTCATTTGCTAGCAGTGCTACACACCGTGCTACAAGAGAAGAGTAAACCCATTATACTTTTAGGAGTTTCCACACAATATCTTATTTTAATTTTGAATGCAGAATTAATCATAGAAGTACAATTTATCAAATTATTTAAATTTTCCTTAACTCAGTCTCTTTCTCTTACTGTGTTCTTTTGTTCTGCAAAGACAGAATACCTGAGCCACCTCATTTTGAATTGGCAATATTCTAGAGTTGAGAGGTCTGACTTGTTTTGCCTGGATTGGGGCATATGGCACATTTAGGGAAGGGATACGCTAAATCGCTAATGGGCAAATACTTGTTTGCTGGCACTGTTAACTCAGTGACACAGCCAGACATTATTCATTAAGGTTTCAGATTAGCCAGCTGTACATTTCCAATGCACCTCAAATGGTATCTCAAATCCCTACCCCCAAACATCTCCTGTGCATCTAATTCTTTTTTATAAAAATGCATAGTATAGCAAGTCCCAGTTCCCTGAGCAATGTCAGGGAAACATTAAATTCACACTTTCTACTCAGTATTTGTTTTTGTAAATTCTTTACAGAGAGAACCCAGTATGTCCTCTAACAGCAAATTATCTATAAATGTTCAGATAATTTCCTTATAAATGTTCAGATAATTTCCTTATTTTCTTTCTTTCTTTCTCTAAACACAAGACTATGACAAAGCAGCTCAATCTCATTAATGCAAATATATACTGAACATAATTATTTCTTCCACAATGCTGAAGTCTGCACAACCTCTGCAGTAAGTATTGCAAAGTAAGGAGATATTTTAGAGCATGCCACAGTCAAGAATTAGAGGGAGGCAAAGCTATATTGGACAAATGAAGAGAACCAATTCAAACATAAGAGCTTATGATAAAGCGTAACCTTAGAGATTCAAACAGCTAAAGATTAAATTAAATGTTACTTCTTCTTTGATGACATGTGAAGTACGCCCTGTGGTTGGGGAGTGACAGGTTGCAAAAAGTTGATGATATTCCATGCTCCCAATTCTAAACTAGCAGTAAGTCAGATACTTTATAAAGGACAGAAATTCATTAATTAAATAATTTAAAATACTGAAAAAACAAAAACCCAAGCCAACCTAAAACATTTTGCTAGTTCTGATGATAAACAATCTCTCTATCCTGTTCTTTCCCCTTGGTTCAATCCTTCCTGCTGTTGAGATTTATCTCAAGCTGTATGTTTTGTGAACAAGCTTTTCAATTACTGTCTTTTTAACATCTTCATCTCCCAATTATAATACATTTGAAAAAAAAAAAAGAAAGAAATCAACTAACAAAAAAAACCCTGTCTGAAAGCTTTAAGTGTGTGGACTGCACTTCACAAATGTACTGATTGATGCTAAAAAGTCTTTTTACAGTCAGTGCCATCTTGGACTTTTCACAGAGCAGAATGTTAGTTTGATCAACTTGCTGTCAGATCCTTGCTCAGCACAACAATTAGTCTGATGCAGTTTCATGGCCTCAGGCATACAAATGGAACACTGGCAAAGAATTAAAAAATAATCTGCGCCCCTCCATCACTGGCCTTCATCAGGAGATTTCTGTTGCTGTAGCAGAAAATGCTGCTATTTGCTCCAACTAATAAGTTTCAAGTAGAGAAAATAATAAAAGGATGTAATTTTAAAAAATAATCTCTTGGACCTCTTTGATGAGCTGAAATTAAAAGAAATGGGCTGTAATATTGATCCAGTATGCCTTATGAAAATGTCTAGATGACTGAAAATAGATGCATTGTAGCTAGAATGCAAATTTCTGGTCCTGTTAATAAATGAATTGCTCAGCTTGCATGTCAATATTTAGGATTAAGCCTTTCAGGGTTCAGAGTTTCCTAGATTTTGCTTTGCTTTCTCATTGGATGGCTTCCATATACTTTTTTCAATGGACACAAGAGGCACATATTTATCCCAAAGCACAGGTCTTTGCTTTCACTACACAAACTCCAATCAAGAACATTTTGATCTGTTTCTATGGAACTACAAATTTTGTGAGGAATTTATGAAGTTACTGAGAGAACAGATGAGCTTCACTATGCAAAAAAAAAAAAAAAAAAAAAAAATTACACATGCAAATTTAAATTTACCAAAAGAATCACTTTTATATATGATACTATTTGAGGTGGAGAGTGAGAACCAGGGCAATGAAGCTGGTAAAGGGTCTGGAGAAAATGTCTTATGAGGAGCGCCTGAGGGACCTGGGGTTGTTTAGTCTAGAGAAGAGGAGGCTAAGAGGAGACCTTTTTGCTTTCTACAACTACCTGAAAGGATGTGAGGTGGGCATCGGTCTCTTCTCACAGGTGACTAGTGAAAGGATGAGAAGAAATGGGCTTAAGTTGCACCATGGGAGGTTTGTGTTGGATATTAGGAAACATTTTTATACCGAGAGAGTGGTGAGGCATTAGAACAGCTGACCAGGGAATTGATGGAATCACCATCCCTGGAGGTGTTTAAAAAATGTTTAGATATGGCACTGGGACATGGTTTAGTGTTTAGTAGACAGTTGTCTTGATCTTGAAGGTCCTTTCCAACATTAATGATTCTATGATTCTATAATAGCTTAATCCAGGAAGAGAGGAAAAATTAACTAACTGTCAGCAAAGTAATGCTATCAGTAATGTTAAAACCAGAAAGGCACTAAATGAACAATGTTAATGCAGATGGGGAAGATACCAGTGCATGATGATCAAAAATTCTACATACAGGAAGAATTGGATGGCTATTAGTACTGGAGTAAAATAAAAGAAATGCATTCAGTTGTACAGTCTACAAGCCTTATATTTTGGAATGAACAAGAATGTCTGGCAAAATGGAAGCTAAGCAGCTGCAAAGAAGAATGAGAAAAGCTATGATGTGTTAGTCAAATCCAGGTCAAATGAGGACCACCAAAAGGGCCCTGAAAGGAGCAAAGTACAATACATGCCAAAAGACATTTGGTATGGTAATAAATGAACTTGTGCAAGGAAAGGGTGAAAATGTATACTGTACTGCAAAAACACATTGAAAAATAAATCAATACTGCAACAGAAGCAACTAAGGTCTACAACAATGAAGAAGAGAACAGTATAGCTGTTAATAAGAGCAGTTTTAAAGACTTTATCTTGTTTGTTTGGTTAGTTTTTTCCCTCCAGAAACAAAAGCTGAGATTGAGTTGGTATTATTCTTTCAGGGCCTAGTTCAGGGAGGGCAACTGGAGGTGAAGAGGAAAGGAAGTGAAACAGCAGGAAAAGCATGTTTAATCCAAAAAAGAATGCTGAGTTAACAAGTTCATAAATTAGCTATGAATTAGATCATACTGGGACTTAGAACATTAGAAAATATTCCATCAAAGAAGTCAAAGTATCCAAAGCAATAAAATCTGAAATATAAAGAAAATCCTCAGTTAAACCCTAGTATACCCTAAAGTGCATTAATGGCGGTGAACTGTCTTTTCACAAAGAAGCTACTCAACAAACTTGAATACTCAGGGTAGGTTGCCCATATCAGCAGCACCTTCCACAAACTCATCTAGAACTGTTTCTTGAGTGGTTGCTGATTTTCAGCTTTGCAATTAACATTATTTTCAACTGCTGAGGTAGGTTAACATTTACTGGTTCCTCTATATTCTGCACTGCTCAGCCAGGCTTCATTTATAGCAAGGGACATAAGCTAAGGTGTTTGCTGCAACAAGAAGCTATAGAAATTCACCATTAAAGGGACTGTGACCTGAAAAATTATTATTATTTGGGTTTTTTTGTGCTCATTTGTTTTATTGTGCAAGGGCACAAATGCAGAAGTTTGGCAGATTGGTAGATAACATCAGTCGAGTTAAAGATACTGTCTCAGCAATATATTGATCAGGAACATGCAATTACAGTTGTGATAATGTAAGTGATAGATCCTTTCTAAAACAGTGTTTCTTCAGGGCATCATGTTCAGTCACAGAGGGTGGCCTGAGATTTAACATCAGAGGAGAGGTTTGATGGAACTGTTGTAAACTTTTTTAGGCTAGAGTGATACACATCTCGATTAGCTGCTGATAACTGATGAACACAGAGTGCTGTATGCAAACCCAGAGGACAGCTCTATCTATTGATGTAATTTTTGTCCTAATGTCTCCTCAAGTAATACTTAAATGGTCCCTTTCTTCCATGGTTCACTGCTCTTAGTAAAGGAGCTACAATTGCTTTCTGAAGAACACCCTGATTTCTTGGATGATCAATTGATTTGCTTTTCTTCCAGAGTAACTTTTTTTTTCCTAAAGCACCATATGCATTCCATTATTTAATTGAGTCACTTTTGCTTTTGCTGCTGATTTTGCGATCAATTTGTGGAACAAAACAGAGCCTGCAGGTGCTAGTTTTTAAGGAAGTCTTTTATGTTTCACAGCATAAAGATAGCTAAAAGGGCAAGAACAACAAGGAAGTCCTGCATTTCACTGACATTTAAGGCCTTCCTAATTTTACACAGTTTTTAATTTCAAAGATCTGTGTCATTCTTCTTGAGGAGAGGAAATCACATAGGTCTTTTTCCTGTGAGTTATCATGCATACATTGCATACTTGGCACAGTGTTGTAGCATTTTTGTACTGCAGTGGAAGTAAACTCTGATAGAATACTTTGCAATCAAAACAAAACTTGTTTAAATTCCTGTATTACAAGGAATAATCAGGGAAGAAGGGAGGATCTCTGTCCATGTTTAACTGTATGGGATCCAGGACCACTTTCAAGGTCCCATGGCCAAGATCCCATGGTACCATGGGCACCACCTTAGCAGGACTCCCAGGCATGGCTGGTCTCCCTTCCTCAAAAAGGATGGTGAGTGCACAGCCTTGCAAGTAGGCAGGAGGTCTTCCAGTAGGTCAAGTCTGGATATGGTCTATGGCATCCACTACACAACAGTAGCCTGTTAAATAAGTTTAAACCAGAATGTCTCAAGGGGCTTGTCAACCTTACTGTGAGGGGGACTTAGGAAGCAAAAGGTAAGTTAGAATGTTTTTGTTCTTTCTTAGAGTGGGCAGCAGACAAATTACCGAACAAACTGCACTAGATGTAGGGAATGAAGTCAGACCTGCTTGCAACACCTGCTTCTTGATTCCAGTGTGAGCACAGCCCTAGGAAAACTGAAACGCAGGCCACTTTTTTATCATGTGTTGACTTGTCTTATTTCTTCAGATATTCTTTAGCAATAGCTCTGGCAAAGTAGATAAGATATTTTCTTCCTAGGTGAAGGTGACAGAAAAAGAGTAATCAAGCATTTTAAGAAATATACTATTACTTCAGCAATTTAGTTTAAGGGAAGAAACGGGAGAAGAAGAGAACAGTTGCACAGTTCCCTTTGATTACAGTGATTGTGGCTGTTCCCCGGGTTCATTTAATCTCCTTTTCAAAATGACAAATATATATGTCCTCACTCATGGGATCTGACCACCCCAGACATGACACATCTTCTGAGACAGCTCTGGATTCACTTGATTTTAATTGCAGTAAGGTACTTGCCAATCTTTTAAAATCGGAGTCCATTTTATTCTGAAGCTGTTTCTATTTCAAAATAAAACCTGGCATATACATAGATATTACTAGAGGCAGCATTATGGTCATTTAATGATAATGTTATAACGTAGTGTGATACAGGAGGTGATGAGAATGAGGTCAGCTGTTTGCTTTTGTTGTGGTCATTTACTTTGTCAAGTAATTTTAATGGTTTAGGACCTGGAAGATGGCTAGCTTGCATTTCAGCCATACATGTACTGGAGGAGCTCTAGGAAGGTAACTGTAACATTATCATGATAACATTGTTGTTCTCAACAGGCCAGCAACTTTCCAGATTTTTCAGGTTTGTTAACATCTTTCAAAAAAATAATCTGTGCCTTTAACACTGAATAACAATCCTATATAGGGTCTTTCATCAAAGAAGAACAGAATGAACAGTGTATGTACTTATTCTGCTAATTGGAATCACTTTGTTCACAACTGAAGTTCTGTCACCTCTTCAGTGAAACATGTCATGTCATCATACTATGCAACTAGCTAAGATGAAAAATAAAAAAGTTTTATTCAAGGTAAGTGTTTGGAGAATTTAGATAGCTAGAATGTAGTTACCCAGCTTTCTGCTTGCCAGGATGTCAGAGACAGTAGTTCTACTATTAAACATTGTTTTGGATAATTCTAATTTCCTATGATCAAAAAAGGTTGTATTTGAGCTTTGACAGCTTTGCTCTGAGCTATGGCCTGAGGCTAAGGAGAAGGAGCACAAAGATGAAAAATTTCTTCTCTGTGACTTCCCATGCTGTTGTAGAGTGCCCCAAGGTGCTGCTCCAGTGCTCTGACCCAGGCAGGAGAGTATCTGTGTCATCTGCATCACCATGCCTTTGCCTTTGTGACAGGACACCCGGGCAGCCCTGCAGGCTGGCAGTCTCTAGCACAGTGCAATGGCCAAAGGGCCATGGAGCACACTGTCCACTCACCCCTCCTGTGTGAATCACAGACCGTTAAGGGTTGGAAGGGACCTCAAAAGATCATCTAGTCCAACCCCCCTGCCAGAGCAGGACCATGTAGAGCAGGTCACACAGGAATGCATCCAGGTGGGTTTTAAATGTCTCCAGAGAAAGAGACTCCACAACCCCTCTGGGCAGCCTGTTCCACTTCTGTCACCCTCACTGTGAAAAAGTTTTTCCTTAAATTTTTTTGGAATCTCCTATGCTTCAGTTTGCACCCACTGCCCTTTGTCCTATCACTGGACATCACTGAGAAGAGCCCAGCTCCATCATCCTGACACTTGCCCTTTACAACATATGTATAAATATTAATGAGGTCACCCCTCGGTGTACTCTTCTCCAAGCTAAAGAGACCCAGCTCCCTCAGCCTTTCCTCATAAGGGAGATGCTCCATTCTCTTAATCATCTTTGTGGCTCTGTGCTGGACTCTTTTGAGCAGTTCCCTGTTCTTCTTGACCTTAGGGGCCCAGAACTGAACACAATATTCCAGATGCGGTCTCACCAGGTCAGAGTAAACAAAGTGGAGACACTCTCTTGACCTGTGAATCACACCCCTTCTAATACACCCCAGGATGCCATTGGCCTTCTTGGCCACAAGGTCACATTACTGGCTCATGGTCATCCTGCTGTCCACAAGGACCCCCAGGTCCCTTTCCCCTGTGTACTGGTACATGGGGTTATTTTTCCCCAGATTCAAGACTGTTCACTTGCCCTTGTTATACTTCATTAGATTCTCCCCACCCAACTCTTCAGCCTGTCTAGTTCTCTTTGAATGTCAGCACAGCCTTGTGGTGTGTCAGCCACTCCTCCCAGCTTTGTGTCATCAGCAAACTTGCTGACAGTGCACTCTGTTCCCTCATCCAGGCCACTGATGAATATGTTGAATAGTACTGGTCCCAGTAAAGACCCCTGGGGGACTTCACTAGATACAGGCCTCCAACTAGATGCTACCCCATTGACCACAACTTGCTGACTTCTTTCCTTCAACCAGTTAACAATCCACCTCACTACCTGATCGTCCATACCACACTTTCTCAGTTTAGCTGCAAGAATATTCAAAGCGTGGCATAGCTCACCTGATTCCACCAGACAGTTGGCTCCTCTCAGCCCAACTTTTTTACTTTCCGAAGACAAGGTTTTTCTGCTGTTACATGGTATGGCTGGGACAAGATGGACAGACTGGTCCAAGGACAGCTAGCTGGGTTGCCCAGACATGGGATCTGGGTGCAGGAGGGAGCCACTTTAATTGAAGAATCTTTGTTCCTAACAGGGAGGGATGCTTTTCACAGATTAGCCGTGCTTTAAAAAATACCAAGCAATGCTGTGCTCTGTGCCAAAGTGAAGCTCGTGTTACTATTTGATAGCTTTTTAAGAATTGACTGTATAAATGTCTGGTAAACACTAGAGTTAATTAGATGCCTGCATCTGCACATTCAGTCAAATATGCAGCCAGATATTGATTCCAATCACAAGACTCTCATAAACAAAGTCATTGAAGATACATGAAGTGTTTGGGTGAAGATCCTTCTATAACAAGATTATCCAGCTGAAACCTCCAAAATTTGAAAATAGCAAGAAAATCAAAATAAGTAAATTCCATCCAGATACCCATGACAAGGCAAAATGGCTTTTAAAAAATAAGAGCTTTTCCCACTTCCACCACTGCATATACAATACAATGCAACTTCCTTCAGTATTATTAGATAAGAACTGTGATTCCATGATACCTTTATAAGTTGGTGATGTCATACCACTAAAGCTATTTTCCGAAACAATTTTCAAAGTGTATTTTTACTGTTTATTTCGTAATGGTGGGCTAAGGATTAAACATATCTTTTTTTTTTTTTTTTCCCTAGAGTTTCTATCCTGTTATTAAAGGATAAGAAAAAAAAAATAAATTGCTAAACTTAGTATTATGGTTTTTTATGCGTGCAGTTTTGAACACGTCCAACTTCTGTGTTTGCAAAAATTGAGGGGTCTACAAGCTTTTGTGTATGTGCAGCTATAGAGATCTTGTTCTGCCCCTATATGTTGGCCACAGTCACATCTCTGGTCATCTTTTCAAAGCCTGACTCTTTTAGGACATTCAAAGAGGACAGACAGGAAATCATATTCAGGGTCAGATATTATTTAATGAGGGGCAGATAATTTTATATTTATAATATTTCCAAGACTTCAGTATTATATTTTCTTCTTTCTTAATTGAAAATATTGTTGGATTGAAAAACTGAAATATATTGCTCAACACCTTCACTGCTTACAGAAAGTTTAAAGATCTTAATCAGCAATGCACTAACATTCTGAAAAATATATTGTCTTGAGTTATTGGAAAACTGGAACATTGCTGCACAAAAGTTTTTTGCTTGATTTAAAATGTTTATTTCATTTGAGTTTAGTTTCAATTCTTTCTAGTATCTTATCCTTGAAAATTATGCAGAAATGAGTATTACTATATGACTTTTTGTCATAGGTGTATACTGATGTATTGTGTCCTACACTTGAAAACTGGAGTGGAGGACCTATGTTTTGTAGCAGTGGTTGTCAAAGAAAATTATCAGAACAGAAGAAGATAGGGAAGCAAACAAGTAAGGTATCTGTGTCCAACATTTGTAGATCTTGTAATGTGTTAGAAAAATAAAAGAACAGAAAAGGATATCTGTATTGTTATGGGAAATATGTTTCCTCCTTTTTCTTACCAACTGTAAAGTATTTGTGTTTGTAAATGGGAAACTGAGTCCAAAGCTAGGTAAGAAGCAGTCTTGGACCTTCTAGCTGCTTTTCAGTAGTCTGCAGGCATCAATTTGAAATTTTTGGTATTACTATCCTGAAGCATCAAGATCACCCTGTCCAGGATGAGGGCTTGAAATGTTGGCTGCAACTGATCACAAAGATGCCCAAATGAGCCAAAATAGAGAATAAGTGTGATAAATAGATTTGTAAATTTTGTGATGAAAGTGGTGGTGGGATGGGTTGAAGGAGAGAAAGAAAGGAGGGTTCCACAAGTATATTTTGGTCTTTGTGTTCAGTTGGTATTTTTTATGTTAACCTCATGGTGGGAAATCTTTGACCCTTTCAAATTACATGGTCTTCTATATGCAGTCTATGTGTGTCTCTTTCACTGTCCATTCTCCTACCTGAAGTCTTTTTCCTTGCAGAGTGAAAAATCAAAAAATGTGCAACCAAATACAGATAGCTCATACTTCTGAAATGAAAAATATTTCTTCTGGCACTGTTTAGCTTATAACAGGTATTGAAAGGATATTTCAGCATTAGCCCACTAGATATAGACAGTTTTATCAAGATGCTCAAGGTATTTGTGGGTGACTTTCCTGCCCTTTTATTCTTTCTAACCTGGCTGCATAATCATGACAAAGGAGGAGACTGTTCCTGCTGTTATTGCTCCTGACCCTCTGCCCACTCTCAAATTTTCCCTCATTGCTTCAATAAATGAGGACCAAAATGAATTACTCTACTATTCCTCACATTGCAGCTAATATGCTTTTTCCCATCTTCAAGGAAAATAAAGGAATATAGAAGTAATTTTATTGTTTGCTGCTTTTAAGTGTAGGTGGCTTTTTTTGCTGTTGTACTTATGGTAGATATTCCATAACAAGACATCAGAAATTGAGTTGTAGCACCTTGGCTTACTGTAAGGCTGGAAATTGTAGACTGCATTCCGTCTTCTTCATCAAGTATTTCTCTGAGCATTAGTTGAAATTTTTCAAAACACATTACACTCAACAATTACAGTGAAGAGTAACAACTTTCATTTTGCTTGAAAAAGTTTGAAACCACTGTTAAAAAATTTAAAAAGACAATAGTCATAACAATAAGAAAAAAAATTAAGAATTTAAAAAAATTAAAAAGTAATCTGAACCTGGTAGCAGGCTGAACCTGATACTCTGTGGACATGTCAGTACATTCTTCTATGCTGTGTTGTTTTTATTTTCCATTGTCTTTAGTGGATTAAGGAAACCCTAAATTCTGTCATGATGAAAGGTATCAAACGATACTGTCGTGGATCAAAATTAGCTTTTCAATGGACTGCAGGGAGTCTTCCTCATCTTGCATCCATTTCTGTCCTACAAAGGGTTTGATTTTCTTTACCTGGCACAACGGCTTCACAGAAATGACTTTCCTAGGACCAGTCAATAACCAAGACACACTTACTGTATGATTTCAGGCATTTAAGACAAAATCTGCCAAGACTGTGAGTGATGTTACTGCCAGCTTTGTCCCACACATCAGCCAAATATGAAATACCAGAATAGGGTAAAGTTGAATTCAGTTTGGACAGTGTTTATGTGCCTTAAGATGAGAGAGGTAAGAGACTCTGACAACTGACAGTCGTAAGATGCAAATCAGAGAGTCAAAGTCTTCATGCAACAAGTATGAACTGTTGTGTTTGTTTGTATGACATGTTAATGGGTTTACTGCAATCCAGTTATTTGGATTCAGCAGGAGGAGGATTTTTCATTGTTCTCCATGTTGACTTGTATATATATTTGCCTTCTTGACTTATTTGACCTTGTATGTTTGAACAAGTCTCATCAAGTGCTACAAGTGCATTGCCATAGCTCAAACCAACCATACTCATCCTCTTTACCTGAAGTGATTTGTAAATGTTTTTCTCACTTTAGTTGCTGAGAGTGGATAAGAAGATGAGGTGAAGAAGAAGTTCTTTGTGTGGTAACTGTGTGCATTAACTGGGATTTAGCTTGACATCTAACAATGGCTTTCATCTACCTAGAAAGAGTCTTCTGGCTATAACTAAAGAAACCCTTACTGGGTTGGTGATTAACAAAAATAATCAAGTTTAGCTCTTGGTCCACATATACCCTGTTTGTACTAGTGGACACTAGAATAGTTTCATCTCTATCAGCTTATTAATTCAGTGTTAGAAATTAATATTTCAAATATTTTTTTGTTCTGAAGAACATGTCTTACAAGGAACAGCTGATGGAATAGAGATTGTTCAGTCTGGAGAAGAGGAAGCTTAGATGTTATCGCTCTCTACAGCTACCTGAAAGGAGGTTGTAGTGAGGTGGGTGTTGGTCTCTTCTCCCCAGTAACTAGTGATAGAACGAGAAGAAACGAGCTGAAATTGCACCAGGGGAAGTTTAGATTGGATATAAGGAAAAAAATGTATACTGAAAGAGTGGTGAGGCATTGGAACAGACTGCCCAGCGAGCTGGTGGAGTAACCATCCCTGGAGGTGTTCAAAAAACATGTAGATGTGTCACTTTAGGACATGATTTAGTGGCCATGATAATATTGGGTTGACAGTTGGACTTGATGATCTTCGAAGTCTTTTCCAACCTTAATGATTCTATGATTCTACGATTCTATGAAATAGTTTGACAAATAGTTTGTTCAAATAGTTTGTCCATATATTTGAGTATTCTCTGCTTTTAAACTGTACTTTGATTTGTTTGTACCATGAAGCAGGAGAAAAAGCCAGAACCACAGCAAGGGCTTCAGAAGCATAGCTAAAACTGAAATTGGCTGGTCTAAGGATAAGGGACCAAGGCAACTGGTGACCCTTGAAAACCTGGCTTCCCTCAGGAATTCTGCTCTCTTGCCACCAATAGGAGAGACTAGAGATGGAAGTCAGGAAGGTACATACCACTGAGCAGCAGATCTGTATGGCAGGAGCTTCAAATCCTCATCACCATGTTTTCAAAAGAATCACAATGTTTCCTGGCACACAGATTTGTCATACTCTAGGACTTCTCTAAATTACCAGTTATACAGATTTCATTCACCTGTTCATCAGAGGAAAGAAAAATATCTTTGGCAGCTGGACAAAGCGAGAATAGGTTCCAAAACTGTTTAGAAGGTAAGGATGAGTGCTTAAATCACTCATAGCTTGTAAGACTGAAGAAGAGTAGAAATTAATGACTGCCTAATAGCAAAGATAATTTTAGGCTTTATGAAGGCCTTCAAGAAGGCTGGGAAGAGATGATGTAAATATAAGGGAAGAATCATAGAATTGTCAGGGTTGGAAGGGACCTTAAAGATCATCTAGTTCCAACCCCCCTGCCATGGGCAGGGACA